>JAUELA010024110.1:0-11642 GCA_031471845.1 Boltenia villosa | reverse complement strand
TCCGAGGGGGAATGTGGATGATTGAACAATCGAGACGTGAAGACCAAAAGGCGAGGGAAGAAAAATAAAGAAAAAATGTCATCAATGCATATTTCCAGAATCATTTCATTTCCATTATTTATGTTTAAACGCTGTTCAGCGTTATTAAAATTGTCTCACTTTTTCGTCATGTGGTACCTACTGAGATGTAGGGTATAGGCCTATATCATATGCGCAGCTACCGAAAATGAATGAAAAAAATGAAGAATTTTTTTCTACCTTTCTTCTACGTATAACATACCTCCATTTTATGAAGTGCGTCATGGAAATATGAGGTCACTTTAATCTGCACTCATATTTTTTTGACATAAGGCACTGTTACAATGCATGAATTAGACGCTTATCTTTATTGGAATAAAAATTGAGAATTTTTTTCCCTATCAGCTTATGGAAAAAAGCGTTTTAAAACTCCCAAAACCTCAAAAATATTTACACTCATAGAATATTGTTGCTGCGTAACTTGGTGGGTGGATGAGCTCCTTGATTGAAATAAGATTTAATCTTGGGGCTTGGGGTACCTTCTTTTTAGAATTTAATTTTCAGCGTATATTTCAAGAGTTTAATGGTATTTATAATAGCGAGTTTTCAACGCCAATTTCCTCATTTTTAATTATTAAAAAAATCCAATACTTCGCAATATTAAGGCGTGTGTCATCTGACCGTGCAATATAACTAAGGATCAAATTGAGTAGAAATGTATATTTTCCGCACGGAAACAAACGATTATTGGTAAATAGTTTAAATTGAAAGTTTGTATTGATTCGGAATTGTACAGTGCAATATTGAATTGAAATATCGTCCTTATGTTTGCAAAGGGCGTAATGGAACTTGTTAAAAGCATCCAGCGACCGTCAGCTGACGCATTTTATATTGTTTGTTAATTCATGACACGAACAAGAACTGGCTTATTGGTAAACATAAAACGTCACAATAAATTGGCTTTTTGGTAACAGCGAAATTGGATTGTCATATTTTGATTTCCGTAAACTTCCATTTAAGCAAACAAGTACGTTGTCTGGATCTGCTGTCCTATGCGATTTTTCACGCTGTAGAAATAATACGCCACCCTTGGCTACTGGACAACCATATGTACTAACTTGGATTTTCCGATTAATTAATTAATTAATTCCGATTATTTGTTATTGGCCTTCTCTTGTTAGTTACTTGGAAGTGAACTTACGCTAAATTGCATGCGCTCTTGCTTGTAATCATGGGATATTGAGAGTCTTAGTGCCTTTAGAATATGGTAACAATAGTTGAGACGAGGGGGTTCCCAACCTGGGGTGGGAGATAGCATATCAGGGGGTACGACAAATATGGGATATATGCAAAAATTTTAGTCCAATGTTCAAAATTTTCCACGACTTTTTTTTTCTTCAAACGCGATATTACTTTTATAGGGGTGCGAAAATCAATCAAATTTTTCCCGGGGTGCGGGGCATGGAAAGGGTTGGGAACCACTGGTTTAGTTGGACGGACAACCCCTGCAACCGTGACCTTGGAAGTCCGCACCGACCCCTAACGGATACTCATGTGTGACACGGTCGCCATCTTACGTTCCATACGAAATTCCATTTTAAAATAATTATTACTGGAATTACGTCATCAGTCTTCTTATAAACAGCAATCAGCTGTTGATATTGCGAACTTTTGTTGAAAATTTATCCGGAATATGATTGAATTAAGGTAATATATTTAAAATACGATACATACATTTAAAATAATTTGTTTATTATTGGATATTACAGTTTATTCTCCAAATACCACCCGAGTGGCAACATTGTTTGCTTAAGCCAGGCATTGCAAAAACAAAACAAGTTTTTTTCTATTCAACCATTTTTTCGATCAGTTTGGTAAATAAGTACAATATAAAACGATTTTTAAAAAATATAACCGTGGTGAAATACCTAACGATCACACAATAAGTACCGGCTTGATAAACGAAAGACAGATAAGATAAGCATGGAAACTATGAGAAGAAGAAGAATTTTATTGTATTATAATGGGCTACAATTTAAAATTTAAGGATACTTTTGAGTATGCTATGATATCAAACAATAATACAATAAATTCATTTGAGTAGGAACTAAAACTACTTACTTACACCGTCTTTGTAATTAATGAATACTAATTTGTGAACTCAAATTCACAATTTGGGAATATATTTTGATATCAATGCATGATGATGTCATGTTCAGGTACATGCAATATTCAATTACATTCGACGGCAGATAACAAAAAAAGGCTCCCTGCGTTTTGTTTATTGGAGATTCAAAGTTAGCCTTTTCCTTTATTTACGTCTAAAAGTTCATACAAATTTGAACTTCACCTAGCGACTTTTTTTGTCTACCCAGGTACTTAGAATACATATATGTAAAAGCAATATTACTCTTCCCATAATATTGAGCCAGTAATCCGATATTTCAGTGGCATAAAATTACCCCGGCAAAGGCTCACAGACCTGGACATGACTTTGGTTAGGGTTAGAAGATGTTTAGAGAGTTAAGGGTGAGGTAGTAAGTAGTAATGAAAACTAGAGTTATAATATACAATGTCCACATCTATTTTACGACTTCAAACCATAAGATTACCCATTAAGTCTAAACCAGGCTAATGAAACATGTTTGTGAAACTATGATTACTTTTTATTTCTTGTTGGCTATTTCAGATCTCTAAATTTCAATGCGTTTTGCAAAAAAACATTATGTTGAATGCATATAAATATTTATATATTCATTCCAGACCATTCTTTAGGCCATTCTTTACTTAATCTAGCATATATCTATTCATATTGATTTTGCTTGTATGTCTATTTATTCAAAACCCTGTTTGTGATATTTGTGTATGCTTTTTCTTGATATAACATACCAAGAAAAACCCGTATTTTATATCTGTTGTACATTTTATATTTTTCCTTGTATTTTTAGTGTCAGCAGTGTTAATTTCCATATGTTCTTATGCTGCTCATGGGCCATTTTGTTTACCATATTTCTATTCATTAACTTGTTTGATTTGGTATTTCTTTAGAAAACTTTTGCTATTGAATTTAGATTTGTAAAAAAGAAAATTATAGTTATTCCTTGTATTTATGACTGTCATGTTTTAAAGTGATAGAATGCTGATTATAATGGTGAAAACTGTATTACATTAAATGATTATATATCATAGAGTTTTATGTAATGAGCATTTGCATAACTTTATCAATGTAGATCAGTGAATCTCAACCTAGAGATCGTGACCCCCAGGGGGTTGCAGATGGTGTTCTGGGGTGGTTGCAAAACTGTGTTATAAGATAGTGTCCATGTTAAGAACCACTGGTTTGGATTAATAACTTGGGAGGGAAATATTTTGGGTTGAAGTCAACGCTTTTAAATTAGGATATTAATAATATATCTTTAATTTGCTCTGTAAATTATTTAAGACAAGTTAGTCAGTGCATAAATATGTTTGAGAATGATGTGCATTCTTTATATTATCATCAATGCTTGTAATTTTTTATAAGCTGCTGTTTATCTTCATTCTATTTGGTGCTATTTAATTTAGTTGTGCTGCCCTATGATGAATGTATATGAGTAATTGCAGTCTTGCAATAATTTATTTTAAGCACAAAACATATGCAAATAGCAACAGCCAGCCAGCTTGTATTTTATAGTTCAAAACCTTGCTTATCAAATTATTTAGGGTTTTATAGATCTAACTTGATAACATATTGGAATCTATTTTGAACATTTGAGTTTGGAGCACAGCATAATTTACTTTTTTTTTTTTCTTCAACATTCTCTTTATTTTGCAGTTCAGTTTATTTTAATGTCGTGCTTAGGTGGCTGGTTAGAACTTGATGAAAAATGTTAATAAGAAATACTTTTTTTTTCAGCAGATTACCTTACAGTTGTGAATGTTATGATTATTATATAATTCAACTTTTGATTGTCAAAGCATGTTTGAGGCACTTTTACATCTCCTGCTTGAGACTGGTAGACCAATGTGATCAAGTTGCAATCATCCTTACATAATTACGTTTCTTACAAGGCAAGTTGTTTTAAAATTTAATAATGATAGGAAATTATTTGACCTTATTTACACATGTATCTATGAAAAGCCAAACTTGTTGGGCTTATATATGCTCACACAAAGCAACCATGAAAGCCTACTAGCATGACTCAATAACTAAGTCTTCATTACAGTCGTCAGTCAATCTTGCCTACAGTTACTGCTGCTGCTTCTATCTACATTGAAAATCAAAAAGAGTTTGGAGACAGTTATTCTCCATTTCAATCAAGAATTACCCTTTCTATCTGCCTTCGAAGATCATCAAAAACTTTGAAAGACATGGATTGGTTTATGGGGTAAGTGATAATTGTTTAAGGTATATAAAGATAATTTTCATTCCACCAATAAATAAATTGCTTCCTGCAATATAAATATACTTTACCATCAGTAAAAATTGGTACAGTATACTGTATCTAGACAAATAAATAGATACAAAATATTTATATTTTTCATTACTAGAATATTCCAAATGTAGAAAATAGGGAATGCCACCAAAACCAACTAAATAATGGTTTATAACATTGAACTGTTTTTTAACGTTTATTGTGATACAATGTTTAAGGGGTGGAGAGGAATGATTTAAATAAATAATTATATTAATATGATATAAATCAGTTAACTATAATTTTGACATCATTCAGATCTCGCATTACAGTAGGTTTAAACGTTATGTATAAAACTTATAAATATTTCAGACACAAAAAACATTTTTACAATATAATAGATTTTAATTATCAGTCCTTAAAATAAATCAGGAAAATTACTTGAAATGTTGTGAACTTGTGATGCCACATCAGGATTAGACACTTAAAGTAAGTCAATAATATAATTCATGAACATTACGTGGAAAGTTGTGATGCTACATCAGAATTAGACATGAGCAAAGTAATGGTTTTATCTTGGAAATGTCTGGTTAACACTGGAAAGATGTCAAAGTATTGATAGGAATAGATTTTAGAAATACCAACAGCAATTCTCTATGAAGGTCATAGTCTATGTACATAATTCAGAACCATGGTTGTATAATACATTATACTAGGTGGCAATTTAAGGTGATGCAGTGCCTGTAGCATGTGTTATAATATGCCCCAAATTAAATGACATCATAAATCGGTTTTATCGTTGTTCATACTTACAAAAATAATTAAATTTGAAGAAATAATATAACCATAATCCTTTTTTTTTTTTACTCAATTTTGCTTGCAAGCATTCAGTGTGGAGCCAGTAACTGTTGTAATCTGCCCTTGAATAAGCTGTATTAAAGGGTAAAGTGGTGCATAATGCAAGTGCTTACAGTTAATAATGTCAAGTGCTTATAATATATGGTGTCAATTGCATCTTTCCAAATGTCCATCAACACCAATAGGATTTTGAATATTACACAACAATTATTGCCAATATAAACTTTCCATTCGTTTCTTGGCTACCAATAGAAGTAGGCATCTCAATGGCACCATTGATATGCTACTTACAACGTCATCATGAACCTACCAGACAGGTGGAATTTCTATGAGCACAATTGCTCTTACTTGCACTTGACTGCTCTTTTAGAGAGCTTCTGAAAGATGTTATATTTTCTGTAATTGAAGCCAAAGTGTATCTCAAGGATCCTCATTGTGTTATTGTGAAGATATCATATATAGCGTTATGACATAACTCCGTTCTGCTATAAAATATTTAAAACTATCAAATATTGAGACAAAGAAAAAAGTTGTACTTCATTTTCAGCTGAAAGTCCAACATTTTTTGGCATATTTTAAAGATTTCTTTGTCATTCAACTGACATTTCAGAATGTTATTGAATATTTCTGGGATCATATGAAGATCCTAACCCCAGCCACGCTGATGAAGATCCTACCCCCTAAGTCGGTCTGGATGGGAGGATGTTCATATGATCCTATTTCTGATTGCAAATGAAAATATATTGGGATTCATGTATGGCTTCTTCTATGGAATCAAAAGTATGGTAACGTCATCTTAAGTTACACATAAGCATCTAGCTAAACTAACTAATTAAAACTTCTAAACTGAAAAAATACATGAGAGTTTAATTGAAGATAAAGTCTTCCATCTTTCAAGAATTTCCTAGTGCTTCCATGGATGAGCTTACCTGTATTTTGGTTTGACTTGATCCTACGACCTATCACCCAACAGCAAATTCCATACAAAAAGAAATATTTGGTGCATTATTAGTATTAGATAACAACATTACTAGATAAGGTTGGAGACATATACTAATTATATTGTGCTACCCCATTTTTCACAAAAACCTTATTAAAACTGTAGAGACTATTCTAAAGAGCTAATAAGTGTATGTGACATCATAAGTGTGTACACTACAGTGTACACTCCTGTGTGCGAATTAAAAAAAAAATGAAGCTGTGAATCCTTCCATTGTCCAAACCCGATGTTGTTATGACTAATGAGGCATAGCAAATGAATTTAAAAATTGGTTGTGGTTTATAGCCCAATTATTAGGCTGACAGGCTTCTTAGGATAGTAACCAAGCTATTACATTGAATAATACCACATATGCAAAATTCACATCTCAAATTTGGCTTGTTTTTACCTTTACCTAAATTATATTTACCAATGCAGTTTTCGGCCCCTGTCCACAGCAATTATCAAACTTTCATTATTTAAAAAATAGCAGCCATTTCTTTCATATTCTATATTTTCAAAAGCCTGTTTTAATATAATTTTTAGCAATACTTTTTGGAGATGTAATTTCTTAAAGTGAGACATTCCTGTGGAATTGATGTGAACTGTATTTATTTTAATTGCTGTAAACATACATGAGCAAAAAGTGTGGAATCAACCACGAAGAACCTATAATGAATATTATTAGATAAAATCAGGAGTGCACAATTGATGTGAAGAATAAAATTTCTTATGGTCTGCCACTAGTTGTAAAATATCTGAATCGGTTTCGGAGTGTTTCAAACAAATCATAAAATATTAGGCATATATTATTATTTTGCAATAGTGTTAATCAAATCAAAAGTTACATATCAAAGCTAAATTGAAATGTGAATTCAAAAATTATACAAACCAGACTGAAATTTTACTATGTAGTGGAAAATGTAATGTAAAAGATGTGCAAATATCGCCATCAAATTATGCCTGCTTTTGATAAATTTAGAAAATTTAGTGCCTGTGACATTTAAATGACATTGGACGCCCTGGATTCCTCAATATAACAACATTCTTCTTTTCTTTTTTCTTGAGCAGTTGACTGTTTCAAGTAGTGGAGTTCGTATAAAAATGATTGCATGTAATGCTTTAAAATGAATGAAGCGGGCTATTGTTTACTTCCAAACAGTGAGGAACTAATCATGTAAGGTTTTCGATCAATTTCAATATGACTACCGCTAGAGGGTAGTATAGAGCAAATCATAACCGGTATTGAATGCAGTTTTGCCCTGATTACATTGCGTTTGTTGTTAATATGGCAAATTTTCGTTCATGAACTCCAAGTATAAATAGCGATATTCTCGTAGAATCAAACAACGTGTTATTTAGAGCCAACGAAAGTTAAGTAATGTGCCCCCAGATAACCTATATTGTTTCATGCTGACGTCTGATGCGGTAAACCATGTCGAATGGCTCAAAATTATGAACGATTAGCGGAAACAACCATACATACGTATTTCATGTTTTATTGTGAATTATCATCGCCTTGCGTTTCGATGCGTGAATGAACGAAATACAAAGGTTGTCATTGGTCTTTGACTAAGTGAAATAAAAAAAGTAATACAATTCATTGTGATGACAACAATATTATTTTAAGCTGTTTGATTGATGAAAACGTTTGGTTTGATTGTTCGATTGTGATTTCAAGTTTTGTGCCAGATGTCCCATTATTATTTTATCTGTGGTAATATTTGACGTCATTAGTCGCCTGGGTATATATATATAGAATAGGCTTTTAGAAACCATTTCATTTTCTATTAATACCCCACAAGTGCTATGTGGTAGAGCGACTCAATTCTATCATATGATACATATTGGATATACGGTACCTCAGCATTTGCCATTCATTTCACCATTTGCATTAGGCAAGTCAATATTAGCATATCATTATGATGGCTATTGGTCTGTAATACCTCAGTTGAAGGTGTCCCAATCAAGAGTATTGCCGTCGGAGGTGAAAATGTTTCCAATGCAAAAAATATCATAAACACTTCTAGCCCAGTCAACGTCGCTATAGAAGCCTATAGAACCGCTTCAAGGCTCTTCCTTCTATTGAAAAAACGGCTTTTTCATGCATTGTTCTTATTACACCAAGCTCGATAGTTTAGGTAGATACCAACAACAAGGAAGAATCTTGTAAATTTTTAATAAAAGTGAGAAATCCAATACTGCGCTGGTGATCATCACAACATTTAATTAGCTATCGCTTCTGTCTCTTGGGGTTTAGCAGGAATTCGTAAACAAGTCGGTGTACTGACTGTTTTCGACTCCGCGTACGAGTTTAAGTTCTCAGCATACCTAGATTATCAAGTGTTTGTGATTACTGAAAGCAGGCATTGTTTGAACAGATCGCCTGTTGTGTGGTAGATGTGGTATTTAGGGGCACACCCATAGGCCAATTTTCTATTCAATCTGGCCAAAATAAGCGCCATTTATTTAAAATTTTACAGAGAGAGTGTTTATGGCCTTCCTATTACCTATTTTGGTGTTGAAATACCCCATCTGCACTATGTATGTGGAAATTTCGAACTTTTAGAACAAGTTCAGCTATCTGTAATGGTGAATCACTTGTTTTGAGATCATTAGCTTGGACAAAGAGATGCGAAACCTATAGAACGTCCTTCCACCTTAGAGAATGTTTTTCATTCAATTCATGATTGAAACCACAATGGGACGACTACACGCGAGGTCATCAATTGTTTATTGACTCTAGTCTGAGAACAATGGTGTATGCAATTTACCATGCAAATTGCAAACTGAAACGAAACATTATTGTGATATTGATTTAAACTTAGCGTTTATTATGACATAGAGTTTAAAATATATCTTGACCCGTATTGCGTAACTTCGTTCAAGAATTGTAAATTTCACCTTGAATAGACAAGTCCCCTTTAGGTTAATTCTCCATGCTGCACGCAATTTTGGACGCTATTCCAATAAAACAGTGCCGTATTCGTTTTCAATTTTCAACCGTTACCAAAAATGGACAGAGCATTATTTTGAATACTTTGTCTGAGACCCCCTATTCTTTGTGAGTTCTGAAGACTCGGTGTTATGTCAGCAAACATGCTTTCGAACCGCGTTTAACCGCTTCTCAGGGTATCCTGCGAAATGATGCTAAATTTAGCTTCATTGAAAGAACAATACCATGTGAAAACATTGTAACGACAATTTTCAAGATCATGGCACAATGTCATTTATTTTACAATTTATTTATTTTTTTACTCATAGACATGGTTAGACGTTAAATTCAACAGCCTATTGTGCGTTTTTGCAATGGATTCGGTGTTTATGTACAAACTTTTCTATTTTTGGATCCATTCATGTATGGCTTCTTTCATTTGGTTTCGATGTTCTAGTTCCTTCCTATAATACTCTTAAAGTAAATAAATTGAATTATTCATATCCAATCACTCTTGGCATTTTGTATTCTCGATTTAATTCCTTTTCAATCAATGTTAATGGTGTTACCTTATTGGGTTTCAAAAATAGAATTTAGATGCCGATGCACGGCATGTCTATTGGTTCATATTCAGTCACATGCTCATGTAAAATGAACATTTCTCTTCCAAAAAAAGGATTTATGGTCTTCTGTTTGGCGGTAGGTTAACTATTAACTTATTATTATTTTTACAATCACCATCTTGCAATGTATAATGTGAGTAAAAAAGCTCCGCCATTGAAAAGGTTATTTCCAAACCACTCGGGTGTGCGTAAATCTAAGTGTGTTTCAATCTGTCGCAATTCTGGCCGACTCGGGTGTGCGTAAATCTAAGTGTATTTCAATCTGTCGCAATCTTAAATATTGGCCAATTCTTGATCAGTACCTATTGCAGTTTGAAAGATGGTTCTTTTTCAAGACCAAATGATACATTCGAATCTTAAATTCAATAGAATTCTCGAGGTAATGAATGGTGCGCAGGTAGTGAAAATTTATATCTTCCCCAGACAGCATAAGGATAAGCGAGAAATAGCCTGATAACCAGGGTAGTATAGTTCGTGTGTGTTCTGACAATTGAGGATCATTGCGATCCGGATTCGATTCGATTCGAAAAATATAAAGCGATGATTCGGTTTTTATATGTAATTTTGAGATGCAATATATTTCACAAAATATCGAGAAATTTCAATTGTTTTTGCGCATCCCGCGCAATGCCGCTGCAATTCCAATCGTTCGCTTGACACCTCGTATATGACAAGAATGCCAGGAATTTGTTGTTGAAGTCCTTCCCCGTAGCCTATTTTCGGATTTACGATCCTTATATCAAGCAAGCAAGCATTCAAGTTGTCTCTTAGAGTCGCTTCAAAAAATAAGAAGATGTAGCGTACAATATTCCTGGAAAAAGTGAGAGTAGGTCCAGGTTAAAGTTGTTTTTATGATTGTGGTAAAGTTTCAAACCCGTGCCTTTCATCCCTCGACTTAGACAGTGTCGGTAATAGAGATCTGAGCCCAATTGTGTATATGAAGTGACATTTTAGTGTATTATATGGTCGATGAAGCATGATGAATCAAGTTTGCTGCGGTCGCTTGAATATAAATATGCAATGAAGTGCGTGCGAGTGGATGAAAGGAAGTCACCCAAGGCCCAATGCGCTCAGTTCATCTAGATTATTAATTCCACTGCACATATTTTACTGTGCACCTGGCCCCTTTCCCTAATTTCTGGCGATGAACAGTCTGGCGATCCCATCTAGTTCAAGTTCAGCGATAGGAATTAATGAATCTCTCTCAGACATCAGTTTTTCTCATCTAGAAATCGTTTTAGATGTTATGATATATAATGAAAGTGTTTTATTTATTTTGGTCCCGCAATTTCTGGATAATCTCGTGATATTACCCACCAGACCGCGATATCAAGTGTTATGACAACACGGATACGTTTGAATTTCTGCCAACCATTTTTGAAATCTCAGATAACGCCAGTAAAAATCATTACCTTGAGGTAACTGCATATTAAATCGGACAGACAATCTTGAATATGTGGTTATATGATGGAGACTTGGAAGTTGATAAAGTTACCTTTACACAATACGCTCATTCTGATATCAAATTTTTGTCAAATGAGTTGATGAATTCGACTAGTAAGATTATGAAGCACGTGGTCAACATTCTGGTGCTCGTGACTATTTTCGTTCCCAGATCGTTTACACAAAAGCCTGCGTTATTTTCTCATCATAAACACAATAAACCTCAGATCAGATTTAAACCGAGATTAACAGATCTTTCATTCATTGCAACAACTGTTTATTGTGATGTTTATCTGCGACATGAAATTAGAAGAAGTTTGGCATCAAATAATGTTTTTGGGTTTAGTCGCAGCCCGTAATATTTACGAATAATGAATATGCTGTAGGAAGAA
>JAUELA010023888.1:0-11644 GCA_031471845.1 Boltenia villosa | reverse complement strand
ATTTTGTGTTAATTTTTTGCGAACTTAACCGGGATGCGAACTTAAACGGGTGCGAACTTAACCGGGATATTACTGTAAAGGGTCGTAGCTTGAAACATTCCACTACGGCACACGTTTCAATCAGTCTAACATCGACATTGTTTGCGTGCGATCAGAAACTCACGAACAAAGAAGAATATCATTAAATGTCGTTCAAAGATAAGAAATATCGTTTAATGTAGTAGACAGCTGATTGTTTATAATATATGTTTTGTGTTGTTTACACAATTTAAAACACGGTTCCACATGCAAAGTGGATGAAGTAAAAGATTCAATTAAATAAATCAAATCTGCCAAGAAAATTTAATTGTTACAAGCATGTACAAACTTTCCTGACCTGATATCTCAATGAAATATGATCGAGTGAAGTTTATCATCTGGAAAATTTAATTCTAAATAACATCATTAAATAATACTTGAATCATTCTTATTACATATGCAAAGTGCAAAGTGCACGGTTTCACTTGCAAAGTGAATGTAGTAAAAGATTCAATTGAATAAATCAAATCTGCCAAGAAAATTTAATTGTTAACAAGCATGTACAAGACCTGCTTGACCTCACATCTCAATGAAATATGGTCGAGAAAAGTTTATCACCTTGATCATTTGATTCTCAATAACATAATTAAATTACACTTATTACACATGTTTACCTGAATAGTATACTCAAGTGACATTTCCAACAACTAATGATATTCTTCTTTGTTCGTGATGGAACTTTGAATTATGGTTTATTTCATTCTTATGACTTTGTCACGCGACGATGAAACAAAGGTCAATTGAATAGATATTAATAAAACGCCATTGGCATATGACCCAAAGATTCTTTCATTTTGATTGATAGGGTGATAAAATAGAGTCATAAAAACGAGAGCGGGATGCCAATACACATTCTTTGTCCACATGTGAACAACCTTTTGCTTTCAATTATTGAGAAGTCGGATATAGGATTGATATCTGTTCGAAACTTGTTGGAATTACGTTAGCGGAATTCTTGTAGTTTAATTTGTTATCGAGAATACCTACTTGCTCAGGAAGCACTGAATATCCTTCGACTTTAGTGAAATGTTTAAATTTAAAAAAATGTCGGGCTTACTGTTTTTGAATAGTTTGAAATTGTTTGGTTGGTCACGTGATTTGCAATATATTACGAATGTGAACACACCATGGCTATTCTAGTTAACAAATTGAACCATATGAATTTCGATAACGTTATTACAGCAAAATTCGAACAAACATGATACCAATCATCATAAATCAAACTTCTTTATTATTAAGAGGTATAAAGGTCGTTCATATTGCGTACCAACAGAGCATATTGACGCCCCCTTTTTATTACCCCACGACAATAAGACATTAACAAGACATTGTTGAAAGGTGTTTAAATCAAAAATGCCGGGCTTTTAGTTCTATTTCCATTACAGTTATATGTTCTATGTAAAAAAGGTCCAGAACCACCACTGTTCGCTCAAAATAGGGTGACAAGAAAATATTTATTATTGCGTTGTGCGTGTGTGTTACGCTTAGAGCACAATATTTGCACGGTGCAAGTTTTGAGTAGCACTAATAGAACCGTGTTACCTACTATTGGTTAAACAGAAACTCAATGCCTGATTAGACCGATGCGGGGCCTGTAGCATATGGTATAAAAGCGCCCCAGACTAAATGGCGTTTTTATATTGTTACCTTCGCTACTGTGTTACTGTTAATCCAGTCCTGCCCACGCCCCAACCACCACCATCACACAACTTTCAAAACATTCACCAATCTTCACTGTTTTTGAATAGTTTGAAATTGTTTGGTTGGTCACGTGATTTGCAATATATTACGAATGTGAACACAACATGGCCAAACCATGAGAATCAAATAAACCATAATTTAAAGTTACCGCAAGAACATTAGTTGTCGTTTAATGTCGTAAATTTCGTTTAATAATGTTGTTCAGGTAAACATTGTGCAACAACAATGCGTCAGTAAAAAAGTATGTAATAATGATGTAATTGAGAACCAAATGTACGGGGATAAACTTTTCTCGATCATATATCATTGAGATGTCACGCTATGCAGGTCTGTACATGATTAAAACAGTCAAATTTTGGCAGATTTGATTTATATGATTTAATTTCACCTTTTACTACATTTATTTTGCATTAAAAACCATGTTTTAATAAGTGTGAACAACACATGATAATATTACCAACGATCAACCTTGAATTAGTCCGAGATAAAATGAAGTTTTTATATTGCTCCCACGACCGGATTAAGGTCAGCTGATGGCCTAAGCACACCACAATAATGTTGCTGCTTGGTTCCGTTTTTGGCTCACGGATTTCCATTTTTCCTTTCACTAAAACATGCACTCTACCTATTATGAAGTCATAATAATATTTTGAGGAAGAATGCATCAGCAGTAATCATTCATCTATCTGAAATTGCTTCACTTGCTTGCTTGTCTGTTTTTAAATACTGTACAGCAAAATCAGCTCACGATATTATTCGTAAATCAGTAAAATTGAAAACAGAATAAAACAAGTTTCGTGATAAATAGAGTCGCGCAATTTTTCATCATAACAATGCCTTTCCATTTAATTTTAAGCTGTATTTAAAGGAAAGTTGCAGGGAACAAAGTAGCGGAGAAATCGAATATATACTGGCGTATATATTATGCATTTGTAAATAGCGGTACAGTTTCAACTAGCGTACTGCTGAAATTAAAACAAACTTGTCAAAATCCGTTGCGAATTATTATATTCTTTGATCTGGATGTCTCGAGTGGGAGAATCGAAACAATTTAAATTTGTCTGTTGATTACCGACTCAACGCCGTCCACTAAACTGGTTGACCCAACGGTCATATATTTATGCATGGGCGTATGTGGACAAGTACCAATGACTAGTGATAGAAACCTATAGAGAGAGTCATAAGCGATGGTATTTGGAGATTTGAGGATATTCCTCTTAATATTTGCACGGTGCAAGTTTTAAGTAGCGATAATAGAACCGTGTTACCTAATATTGGTTAATCTGAAACTCAATGGCCGATTAGACCGATGGGGCCTGTAGCATATGGTATAAAAGGGCCTCAGATTAAATGGCGTTTTTATATTGTTACCCTCGCTACTGTGTTAATCCAGTCCTACTCACATCACTGTTTTTGAATAGTTTGAAATTGTTTGGTTGGTCACGTGATTTGCAATATATTACGAATCTGAACACATCGTGGCTATTCTCGTTAACAAATTGAACAATAATTTCGATAACGTTATTACAGAAAAATTCGAACAAACATGATACCAATCATCATAATTCAAACTTCTTAATTAAAGGTCGTTAAAAGTAAAAGGTCGTTCACATTGCGGACAAACAATGCATATTGGCGTCCCCTTTTTATTACTCAACGCCAATTAAGTTTGGTCTTTCAAATCATGATTTTTCTATTCATCATAAAACATGGTATCAAATGAAATTAAAGGTCCTAAGGCCGGATTAAGGTCAGCTGATGACTTAAGCACACCACAATAATGCTGCTGCTTGGTCCCGTTTTTGGCTCACGGATTTCCATTTTTCCTTTAACTAAAACATGCATTCTACCCATTATGGAGTCATTATAATATTTTGTGGTATAATAAATTAGCAGTAATCATCAATCTATTTGAAATTGCTTCACTTGATTGCTTGTCTGTTTTTAAATACAGCAAAATCAGCGCACGATATTATGCGTAAATCAGTAAAATTTCAATACAAACAGAATAAAACAAGTTTCGTGAAAAATCGAGTCACGGGTTACCTAGTTAGCGCCCCTTTCCATTATGAAAATGCTTTTCAATTTCATTTTAAGCTGCATGTAAAGGTGAGTTGTAGAGAACAAAGTAGCGGAGAAATCGAGTATATACTGGCATATATATTATATATTGGTAAATAGCGGTACAGTTTGAACTAGCGTAACGCTGAAATGAAAACAAACTTGTCAAAATCCGTTGCGAATCATTATATTCTTTGATCTGGATGTGTCGATTGGAAGAATCGAAACAGTTTAAATTTGTCTGTTGATTAGCGACTCAACGCCGTTTACTAAAGTGGTTGACCCAACGGTCAAACGGGCCGTATGGGGACTCTTTAGTCAGGGTCCTGAATAGTTGATTTGCCCGAAATTTTACACGGATAAAGCACAAGTACCAATTTTCCAAAAGTTTCAGTCTTTTGGTATGGTATCGCTAAGTATCGGCGCGAGGAAAGCGCGCGAATATTTTTGGGAATGACCCATCGAATAAATCTGTTATGTTAGTACATACCGCCCAATGTCGAAAGTCCCCTCCTATTTTTTAAAAATATGTATATCATTTGAGCGCTGGATTTGAGCGCACAACAGAAAAAAAAACATGGCCATTTTTGTATACTTGCCTTTTATTACAGCTTCAATAGTTAATATCATGAGGAAATGAAATGAGCTAGAAAATTTTTCGGCGATTTTGAGAAAATTGTACTTGGAACGTACAATACACATTGTAGTTAGAATCTTCGTTTTTATCGAAAAACAAACAAACAATAATTTCATTACAAGGGGATGTAATTTTCACGCAAACGCATTCACCAACGCATAAAACTGACTTGTTGACAATACCCAGCAACACGTGAATAAATGAATCATCAGTCATAAATCATAAATTTTGTTCATGATTGTTAAATTTTGTATGATGCAGTGCTTTAATGTTCTACATGAAACTCTACATTCCTCCATCTCTCTCTCTCTCTCTTTCACTGTAACTATAGCAACCCATATCTATACCTCCTTCTTCTTCTCCTACATTCGTCCATATCATAATCGAAGTAAAGAAATTTATACTGTTTCAAATTTCTACCTTCTCTTTCTCTCTCAAACAATTCACATTTCAATCTACTTCTCTTTTTTCAATCATTTCGCTTCACCGGCGTTCTTCGAAACAGTTGATCGCCATATACTGAATGTTAAATCAATGAAAGTTCACGATTTCGAAAAGTTTGTATAGTATCATTTCTAACAATTTCACGACTATCCCCAAAATTAAATAATTTTCTGTTGATTGCCAACCCAACTATGCTTGAGTATTGATTGACATTTGAACAAAACGATCGAGACAGAGTGACAGCACCATTTTATATTAATCTTTTTCTGCCATAAAGCAATCCAAGCTGCATTCGGTTCTATCCTTGCTTTAAAGATTTATAATAGTAGCGACGCTATTTTGTCTTTGAGTGCGTGCGATGTTCCTCAATGCTGTCATGATTTATTTTTCGACTACCACTAACGATGATTTAAAACGGCGACGCCTGAAACAAGTAACCAATTTTCCAATTCCACTATAGCGAGTCTTTACATGGCTCAAGTAGTCTAATATTTGTGTTGGTGAGTGATCAATTTGTCAATTTGATGTGTGTCAATCCTATCGTTTCCGACTACCACTTATAGCTTATTAATGGAAAGAATTGCAAATTTTCAACTTATACCCGAATTACTGCAAATACAAGTACTTTTACCCTGTTTATCGTTTCCAGGAATTTTGGAAGGTGAATCAGCATGATCACATTTTAATTGCATCGTTTCTAGATAATAAAATAAGTAGTGCACTCTGGCGAAACCTCCTGCTTTGGACTGATCATTTAATTTATGAGATTTTGATTATTCACAGCGAAAAACCCTCTAAATCAAGAATGACAACCTCATTTGCTTTGGTGGGCTAGATTTATCCCTTCAATCGCATCGCGCCATGGAATTTATTGCTGTCAACCGTCGTTTCCATGTCGCAAATACGACTCACGAGTTTTTAATGTAACCTTTTTTGCTGATTACTCCAGATGAAGCTTCCTATTATCTAACAGCTTACAAGTCCATGAACCAAGATTGATTCAAATTCTCAATTGAATCCAGTCGTGAATTTTACAGATTGTCCAAGGGCGCATATTGTGATGAAGGGGCCATACCGCGCTAAGAGCAAGAGCCTAAAGGAGCATATGTACGGTTAACCCGGTTCTGGGTGAACTACGGTAGAGTAAGCTTACAAAGCATTTGAAATTCGTCCGACGTTATAAACTAATTTCGGAGAAATTATCATATTGAGAAATTGAGGCTCATATCAAATATTGTTATAAAGTGAGTCAACATCCCTGGTAAAACTCCCTACGCACCAAGAGCGTAGCTGAATCGTGATTTATACAGATGGAAAGTCCCTTGCCTTTAATTATTGGAATTTGCCCATTCAGCCTCATAAACAACATAAACTTTGCTCGTTTGTGGAGAGAATTTTCAAACACATTGAGTGGTACATCCGAGGAATTACAAAGATAGGTATATATTCGTATACTCGAAATAATACAACAAATAGATTGGACCTCAAAGAATATTAACCCTCAATTGTATAGAGAAAGCTAAAATCTAAGCTCAAATGGATTTGCATAAATCAAACCTCACACACCAGAGCGTCTGTATAGTATCCATCAAAGTCTAATAAATAATATCTATCGTCAATATAAGGATATGTTCGCTAAATTTTCCCAAAACGCATTATTGTATTATGGCCTTTAATATAACAACTGGTATCATACTGCATAATGTTTACCCCTTGCTCAATACAATTAACTTTTTGTAAGTATTACTGTTTATTTACATGAAAATTCACCACACCTTCAAAACATTTGGGACTGGCAAAATTCTACTCTTTGAAAAAATTTGATGTAAGTGAGTTTCAAGATTACGGCAGATAAAATCTATGAGCAGGAATATCGTATTAATTAAATAATCTTACCCGAATGAAACAGTCATTTTCAAGTATTGATGTTGCAATACAAAATGACGACACAGTGACAGAAATGCCAGAACGTTTTCGGAAATTTAAATTCTCTATGACTTCTGATTTTCCATAGCAGCGCTGAATGTATATTTCTAAAAACGCATGACTCTGGACAAAACAATAACACATACATTATATTATATTTCTTCGAGTATCATCTATTCATTTCGAAAATAACAATCATCTTGTTTCTATTATTACATGCACGTGGTGAAGTTACATGAAAAAGTTTACAAATACCAACGATTCGAAGGAAATAAACAAATGACACCAACTATACGTCATTTCAAGTCTCAAGCTCAAAATTTTCAATTTCAGGTTACATATCAATATAAACCCATATATAGACGACATTTATCAACTTGGAGGCTAATATGAATATTGAATTTTTCGAATATAGAGTGTCAAAATCGGAAATTCTTTTTGAAAATTAAGAAACCCTAATATGTGGATAATATACGTTTTCCACAACATATTTATTTCACTTCAAAGAAAATGAAGGTCGGCTCGTTTTTTAATTGCTGAAATATTACCTTTAATGGTATTCGATCGAAAAACAATATTATTATTATATATTTCCTAAACCCTCAAATTTGACAGATTGAGTTCAACCTCGACATTCCATACTTTTTACTTGGCAATTGGTTATTTCTTTAAGGTTACATTTATATAACAATGTAAAAAGTAAAAACCTTTAAAATGTGTCGAAGGAAATGAATAAAACTATTATTATTCATCTTTCTCTCTCTGTAACAGAAACTTTTACACTTCACTTCTCTCTCTCTCTCTCTATTTCCCTCTATCTATCCATCTATCTATCTATCTACTACCCCTTTCCAAGCATTTCGCCTGTCAACCTTTTTTCGTAACAGATATATATTGACATAATATTATACCATACTAATTTATAGGATTTCTCGCCAACCCATAACCATGAATTGAAGGGACGGAGCTTGAAACATATAAGATTTGACCAATTCCACCATGGCACATGTTTCAAGCAGTCTAACATCGACATTGTTGGCGTGCGATCAGAAACTCACGAACAAAGAAGAATATCATTAAATGTCATTCAAGATGGGAAATATCGTTTAATGTAGTACTGAGGTAGACAGCTGACCGTTGGAAATGTATATTTTGTGTTGTTTACACATATTCACGGTTTCACATGCAAAGTGAATTTAGTAAAAGATACAATTAAATAAATAAAATCTGCCAAGAAAAGTCTGACCTGACATCTGAATGAAATATGATCGAGAAAAGTTTATCACCAGGACCATTGAATTCTCAATAACATCATTAAATTATACTTGAAGCATTCTCATTAGACATGTTTACCTGGATAGTATATTCAAGTGACATTTCCAACAACTTATGATATTTTTCTTTGTTCGTGAGTGAACTTTGACTTTTAATTGATAGAGTAACAAAATACAGTAAAAAAAACTATTGCGGGACGCTAATACACATTGTTTGCCCACATGTGAAACAACCCTTTGCTTTCAATAATTGAAAGTTTGAATTATGATGAAATCTGTGGGACATGTACACTGTCTGGTACGAGCAAACATTGGACGTATAATGAATCAGCAGCCGGATATTATGATTTATATCATGTTTGTTCGAAACTTGTTAGAATTACGTTAGCGAAATTCTTGTGGTTCAATTTGTTATCGAGAATACCTATTTGCTCATGAAGCACTGAATATCCATTACAGTTATGCGTCCGCTATTTTTCAATTACCGACATGAAGGCTATTTTTCAATTACCGACATGAAAAGATGTTCTACGTAAAAAAAAGATCGAGAACCACCGCTGTATACTCAAAATAGGGTGATACGAAAATATTTATTGTTGTATTGTGCGTGTGTGTTACGCTTAGAGCATATTTCTCTTAATGTTTTCACGGTGCAAGTTTTGAGTAGCACTAATAGAACCGTGTTACCTACTATTGGCTAAACTGAAACTCAATGCCTGATTAGACCGATGCGTGGCCTGTAGCATATGGCATAAAAGGCCCCCAGATTAAATGGCGTTTTTATATTGTTACCTTCGCTATTGGGTTAATCCAGCCCTGCTCACGCCCCAACCATCACCACCGCACCACTTTCAAAATATTTAGCAATCTTTACTGTTTTTGAATAGTTTGAAATTGTTTGGTTGGTCACGTGATTTGCAATATATTACGAATGTGAACACAACATGGCTATTTTCTTTAATAAATTGAACAATATGAATTTCGATAACGTTATTACAGCAAAATTCGAACAAACATGATACCAATCATCATAATTCAAACTTCTTAATCAATAAAAGTGAAAAGTCTTCACATTGCGGACAAAAAATGCATACTGGAGTCCCCTTTTTATTACCCCTCGGCAATAAAGTTTGGTCTTTCAAAGCAGGCCTTTTCTAGTCATCATGAAACATGGTATCAAATAAAATTAAAGGTGATAATTTAAAGTTACATCAAGAACATTAGTTGTCGTTTAATGTCGTAAATTTCGTTTAATAATGCTGTTCAGATAAACATGTGCAACAAGAATGCGTCAGTATTCAGGTATATAATAATGATGTAATTAAGAACCAAATGTACGGTGATAAACTTTTCTCGATCATATATCATTGATATTTCTCAATCAGTCTAAGAGAATAAATTATAACCAAGTTTTAATGTGACGCGTGATCCTTCGTCTTGTGAGCATTTTCTGGTACCCAGGAGCAGAATAATTGAATTATTTGATGATAGTAAAATATTAATTCATATATTTCTAAATCAATGGTTGCTAGTGTATTACTTTTTTTTCCTTACTATGACTCATTGTTTTTAATAGCCGACCATGCAATATAAAGTTTTATAATACTATTAAACACAGATGATATAACTTTCAGAAGGAAAATTTCACGGAATTTTATTCTTTCTTAGAACCTCGTTATCATTGATCATACCTTAAGGTTGATCTTCCATATTGCATTTCTTATTACCACAGAAATAATAAGTTTATATGAAGAGCTGAATTGACCATTAAGCTCACTAAGCACGTGATTCGGGCAACAACGAAAGAGGGGCAACACAGAAATGGTTTACGGCACAAAATAAATCATTTTAAAAAATAATATTCGAAGTGGTTTCTATTATCGGAAATATGATTTTGTATTGTTGATTTTGTCATAGTGACATCATACAAAATTTATCAATCATTAACAAGATTTATGACTTCATGATTCATTCACATGATGCTGGTTATTAGTAACCAGTAGAAGATAGGATGGGGAGTCCGAAAAATTTGGACTCGATCGAGTAACGAGTACTGAAAAAAAGACTCACAGAGTATCGAGTCCTCGTCAATGACGTCATCAGATTCCCGAATCCTTAAAAAGGGTTGTTTTGAGTACTTTTCATAGGGCACTATACGCTATTAGGTTTATGTTACTATTTTGCGTCCTGGCCCTGGTAAGTTAAATGTAAATTAATTCAGAAGTACCGCAAAAAAAACGATATTCTGCCGTGCGGTATTATAATCAGAAAAAAATCAGTGGCATATCGAATGAACTGACAACGAGCGTCAATTGCTCTGATATGTCTTCATATCGAGCCAAAAGTCGCCTTCTGAACACCTGGCTTCGCAGAATATTTTAAAAAGTTTTTAAATATCGCTGGGTAAAGTTGTTCATCACAACGGAATGATATTCGTTAAACTAGGAAAGTGTTGCTAATTTAGCTTTTTTCACTTTATCCAGTGGATTTTGATTGTAGCTGTTTTTTTTATTCGGGATGTCAAAGCATTCTACTTGTCAGGTGTGCAATCAATTGTCATTTGCGTCATTTGCGCAACTCTTTGTGCAATCTTTTGTAGCGAAACAATACTCTGGGATAGCACCGAGATTCATGTAATCATTAGGCC
The DNA here is from genome assembly GCA_031471845.1 of Boltenia villosa. NCBI lineage: Eukaryota > Metazoa > Chordata > Ascidiacea > Stolidobranchia > Pyuridae > Boltenia > Boltenia villosa. Next base: position 876 of record JAUELA010023888.1, on the reverse strand, counting down.
TCAACAATACTTTTGAAAAAGCGAGTCTTTGGCAGGACTCGATCGAGTCCGAGTCCTGGAAAAATCCCAAGACTCGTACGAGTCCGAGTACTCGGACTCGTTCTTTCCAATCCCTAGTAACCAGTCAATTTATGTCTTGGTGAATGGCATTTGCGTAGAAATTGCGTCCTTTGTCATAAAATGATTGTTTTTTTTTTCATAAAACGGAGATCCTAACCATCATTGCACATTCTAAGTAAAAATGTCTCAAAATCACCGAAAATTTTTGTCGCGCCTCCTCCATTTCATTCCGTCACACTATTAACTATTCAAGCTGTAAGAAATATAATTCCATAGAAGGTAACCATGCAACCCTAGCCTTGTTTTATCCTAATATGTGCTCGGGTGCTCGCTCATATCCAGCTCAAAGAAAATTCTACAGCCCATATACAACTTATTTTTATTAGGAGGAGGGCATATTCGACAATGGGCGACATGCGCTAAGATAACAGTTTATTTCGATGAGAATGCTTGAAAGAAAATTCGCGCCAATACTCACATTTTACCCATAACCTGGCGATACCTTACCAAAAATCAGTACGACACTTACGTATGGAGAAGACTTTGTGCCACAGTTGCTGTTGACGCCTGTAGAAGACTCAAATTAGATCATTCGCTTATAACTTTCTTTATAGGTTCCTATTAGTCACCGGAAAAAAACATTTGGGAAAGTGGTACTTGCGCTTTTTTCCGTGTAAAATTCTGGGCAAATCAACTATTACAGATCAAAGAACAATAGTTAAAACTATACGTCTATTTTCCAATATATAATATATATGCCAATATATGTTCGATTTCTCCACTACTTTGTTTGCTACAACTTAAAATAAATGGTAA
>JAUELA010023777.1:0-11644 GCA_031471845.1 Boltenia villosa | reverse complement strand
GTCACGAAACACCAATGCCATCAATCTCATTAGAAGTTCTGAGTGAAATGTGAGCTAATAAAACATTTTTATTGCACGATTTAAACTCATTTATATGTAATACATTTTGCAATTTATAATATATATTTATATACCCATTAGGGGGGGCGGTGGAAAATCAAATTATGCCCTAGGGGGCGGTAGTTAAAAAAAAGTTTGAGAAACACTGATGTAGAAGGTTGATAATCAATCAAAAATTCCAAAACAAAGTCTACTACGTGATTTTTACCCAAAGTTTGAAATATTTTAAGCTGAAATTCATCTCCTGAGAAAGTAATTGTATCTTAGCCCAGACAGGTGCGGCTCATTTATATTTGGCCATTTACAATTTTGTAAATCCAAATTTAGGTGAAAATCGTCAAATTTTAACATCTCGTGCACGCGATATATGTGTTGTAATTTAACATTAAAAAAATTTGAGTATTTCAGTAAAAATATCTCAAAATACTTTAAAAATATCATTTTCGGACCGTGAGAACGTGGGTTTGGGTCAAATATCCTCGGCGAATGCAGCAAAGACAACATTTAGATCACACATGGTGCAAATTTACACAGTTCATGCGTAATCTTCAAAAAATACGATGTATTAACTTTCACTTGGCAACCGCGCATCGTTTGAAATTCTATCGATGATAGTAAATTGTGACGTCATAGTCGAATCGTTTTCAAACTAATAATAGCTCATTTTACTTTCTAGGACTTCCATGGTTGAGAAAAAGTGAAATATTTGTGTAAAAATGCAGTGATCGATCAGTGATGCTGATCATAGATGAATCTCTACCGCTATATTTCTCAATTTTCTGATTTATTTTTATTACATATCACAAATTTTCCAATATAAATAAGATCAGGTGTTTATAAAATATAAAATGAGATGAAAAAATGTATAAAACTACGAATATATCTCCTCTAAGTTATAAAACAATTAAAAAAAGCATGAAATCTATGTGTGAGCAACGAATAAAGCTCTATTTTATAAACGTATAATATCATTCGTAACATACTTGTACATACGTTAAATTTTTACAGAATAAAACTGTGAATAGTATTTACCTTGAAGTAGATACAAATTGTGACGGAGGCATTTAAAATAATGACGTCCTATAAACACACCACGCGATTGATGACGTCATATAATATAATGGGCCAAAATTTTCAATGACGCTTGCTAAAACACTTAAGTCATGAATTTATGAAAAAGCTATAGATAAGACTGGGAGTGGAGACTTTAGCAAAAATATCAGGAATAGAGCAAAAAAGTAACCAACAATAGTGTTCGGGTTTTCCGTTTAAGATATTTTTAGTCCTCTGTTATTTCCCTTAGGTCTCGAGTTCCCATCCTTCCTTTGTCGCCTCTTCTTTCCTGATCCTGTTATCTTCGCTTTTTGTTTTCTGTGGATTCTTCGTATTTGAGCGCGGATCCAATTGTTGAGCACTGTAATAAAATAACCAAATCGAGTAAAATTTTGAATATTTTTATGTAGATTATGTCAACTTTTCCCGTATTGTACGTACGTTTATACATTTGATGTCATGCGTTTTTTTTTTTTATCGACGAGATATTTGTTATAATTCTCTAGAGTAACTGAGGCAGAAAGAAACGGCTTCTTATCAGAACAAGAACCTACCAACGGTCACGATAACAAATTTTGTGAAGGAGAGAAACACGAGTGTACTATTTTTGGAATTGCATCGTTTGATGACGCAGAAAAAATGGGATTTATGAGAACTGATGAATGATTCAGAATGAAGGCAGGGAAGCATTTGTACTTCTCTCACTCACACCATTTATATTATTCATAGTCAACCTGCACAAATTCTACGTTGTGAAAACGGGGATATCCTAAGCCGTTGGAAAACGCTTTAGGGAAAGTATGGGGCCCTCTACTCCCAGAGTTGACTCGAGTCGCCTTTTTTGTGTGACTCGACTCGACCCGAGTGTTAACCCGTGAGAGACTCGACTCGACTCGAAGAAGTCAGTGACACCAACTTGTTGATTTGGTCCCATCTCTGCTTATTCCTGCAAAGGAAGCTTTAACATTTGGTGAAGAAGATGCATAATACACTTACATGGGCATTTGTTAGCCGGAGTTCTGCATTTCTTCGTGTCTTTCAACTTTGGACATTGTTTCCCATTTTCTGTTGGTTCTTGAACAATGTCACGTGTTCTCTTCTTTCGTCCATATTTGCAAGAGCGGGAAGGTGATCTGCGCGCGCATTTGCTCCATGACGACCAAGGGCTAATAACGCAGTCGACTAACAAATAAAAGAATTACTGTTACTTTTTGTTTATTAGCAGTAGCAACCTTAATTAAGCTACATCAGTGTTGGCAATGCCAAGGGTCGAACCATTAATATCATTGGGTGACTGGACAATCCAAACTTACTCAAAAGCATTGGATTGCCTCTATTACACGGGTTCTTAATCTTTTCCTGCCATGATCCACTGTCGTTCTGCATTGTGACTCCCGAACATTTTCAAAAAATCAACATTTTTACATGGTATAACTAATGTTCACTTCGCTTTGAATTTTGTACTACTGTCATATCATTTATTTAATTTCAAAATCGAAAAGTGCTTCAAATGTTAATTTTATTCCTTTCAATCAATGAGATCGATGTTCCTGTTTTTTATCAACAAATTGTTTGAATCCGTGGCTTCAAAATCGATATTGCCAACCTCATTTGATTACTAATTTCAAACCTATTCCTCCACTTTATTTTCAATGTTGCTAAGACAGAGAAGCCCTGTTCGCAAAGATATATTGTAGAAAAAGACAAATTTTCATGGAGTGCTACTCTTGATAGATACGCGATCATCTGTCGGAGTCCAAAAATCAGTCAATAGGTTGGTATCAAAGATCGTTTTCCTCCAGAATTTACACAAGTTGGCGCACGCACATTATGAATTCTGAAGGGTAATAATTAACGCACATTAATGAATGCAAATCTTGAACAGTAGAAAATCTTACATATGGTAAGGCTGTCTCATCCAGGGTAATGTATTTTAGTGTGATTTCTCACTCTTTTAATAAGTAATAAAAACAACCCGAGTGGCACCTGGTGGATCATGACCCATAGATTAAGAACCCGTGCTTAATTAGGTTTAATATATAAGGTTCTATTCTCACTTTTCTGCTCGCATGATCTTGTCCAGTTGTTGGCGATCAAACTCTTCGGACATTCCTTGACACATTTTGCCGAGTATAGATAGTGTTTGTTCTGGCAGGAAGTGCAGTAGGTGCTCGTAAAACAACTCTTGCAGTTTGCGACTTCACATTCTGGAAATAAAACGATGTGCTTGGTTGGTTCAAATTATGACACGATTATTATTTAGAGCAATGAAATATTTGAGAGGAACGGTATTTATTTTATGACGCAATAATTAAAACTTTACCCAATTAATCGAATAATTTGTATTGAAATGGAGTCGGTATAAAAACTGAAACTGTTTTCGATTTGGATTTTTCGATCATTTGAAAATACGCTATAATGTAGGATAGAATGCCGCATCTAGACTCCACTCTAGTAACCCACTATACAAAAAATACGACCCTATCACTAGAACAGGGGTGGCAAACTACGGCCCGCGAACTCCCTCCCAAGGCGAAGTCAACTTGTGTGGTCCAGACATTTTCACACAGAAAACGCGTTTAAAAGACTGCAATGAGATTTCGCAGCCATATTGCAAAGTTTTATAACCCACTATACAAAAAACTCGAACAGGGATGGGCAAACTACGGCCCGCGGACCACATGCGCCCGCGAGGTATTCTTGGCGGCCCACGAACTTCCTCGCAAGGCGAAGTCAATTTGCGTGGCCGAGATATTTTCGCACAGAAAAATGCGTTTAAAGAGACTACAATGAGATTTCGCAGTTATGTCGCAAGCACAAACACATTTGCATGTTTAATAATTGCGTTTTTGTGTGGAAATGAGATCTAATAAATATGATATTTCTTGAATTTGGCCCGCGATAGTTTCACAGATGCTCCATGCGGCCCGTGGAGAAAAACAGTTTAACCATTCCTGCATTAGAAGGAGTAAAGCAAGAGGCAAGTAGAGTAGCGTAGTTGGAAGTAGGAACGGTATTATTCAAGCCACCAAATATCCCTGCATTACAATACCCGAGAAACCGACCTGAAGTGTTTCTTCATTTACTCAGGGTGTTAATTTTTTCCCAGCTCCGAGTATCCATAATATCGCGGCTACATTTATACTTACTTTTGCAAACATTATATCTCTTTCCTCTTTTCCCATAGCTCCCTGCTGGACACTGATGCAAACAAATCCCAACTTGGCGGTTTCCACTTCGAATGATGTGAAGGAACATACGAGACCGGCATCTCAGACATCCGTTGACCAGGTCACAGGTCATGCATCCCCGCGAACAGAACTTTTCTCCCAGACCTAAAACGAAGGAAAACTGTATCTTAATCTTCATATATGGTTGATAAAGCTCGAAATTGCAACCCAACCATAAGATTTTCTTGACAATTTAATCCCAAGGGGAGTTGTTACGATGCGATGTGGGTACGCCCAGTCAGAAATTTATCTCCGACGCATTTATGATATACACACTATGTCCGAAATGTCAAATCGTGCCCATCTATGTGTTAGAGCAACATCGGGATTAATTAACGCAACATCGGGACAAGGAAAGTATATTACGTTGAGCCGTACATATATTACAGTATAAGATTCATACTTGGCCCAGTGAAAAGATTTGCTTTCAAAGTGTGTTATAGTAAACTTTCATTACCCGTCTAGATCAGCCAAAAGATTGTAGGCAAAGGCCACTCTCCCTTCAAAGTCAGAAAGAAAAATCGAGATCTTCAGCGCGTATAATCTTTTATGGTTATTTTCCAATCTTTTTAGAGAGCGCCTTACTAACATTTCAGTCAAATGAAAATTAAATAAAAATCCCCCATCTATGTTCATTATCTTATTTGACGTAAAAACAATTCGGAGAGTGCCATATACTATCAAATGACGTCATATAAATTGAGGGGTCACGAAATTTCATCAGCCAATGAGCAACAAGTACTCTATAAACTCTGTTAAAAGGTGTAAGAAATAATCAAAATCTAACTTTAAAAATGCAACAGAATGTGTCGATTATTTCAACCTACCTTCTGTCCTGTCCGGCTTCGCTATCAGCATTGAATGAGCATACAGCGGACGACGCCAAGCCGTGTGTACGGATCTGAATGGAAAACACAATGACGATGATTGACATTCTTTGAAACGTCTAACTTTCATGACCGTTGTGATTAATATACGACCCTTTGTGTTATTACGAAGAAGATTGCGCTGTTTGCATAACAACGTTTGCGCCAGTGTTACCAAATAGATTGGATTGTTCAAGTCCACCATTTATGAAACTTTTCGTGTAGACGTAATGCTTATGGTAGGGGTGGGAAGACTACGGCCGCGAACTTCCTCGCAAGGGGCTGTCAATTAGTGTGGTCCAAACATTTTCGCACAGAAAAACGCGTTCAATGAGATTGTAATAGGATTTATATTCCGCACCATATTCGAGGCATGCATGAATGATAATTGCGTTTTTGTGTGGAAATAACATTTAGTAAATTTAGTTTTTGTTGAATGCGGCCCGCGAGAGATTCACAGAAGCTCCAGCTGTCCGCTGAGAAAAAAGTTTGCCAAACCCTTGTTCTTGACGTAGCAAACCCCTGGCTCATAGTGTACGGAAAAGTTTCCACCCTGATAATCGGGTTTGGTACGTTTCGCGGATATGAAACCGACCGTTTGGTCAAGAAACCCTAACCCGGAACTAGCCCTAAACATAACCCTAGCTATGATCCTACCCCTAACCTTAACTGAACAAAACCCGACTACCACAACCTTGAAACCAACCCTGACCCTTAACCTGCGTTACAGATTTTGGAGATCAAGAAATTTTATGATTTTTTCAACACCAGTCTGGCGACGAATCGTCCCATTCCGATAATTATCAGAGTAGTCTTGAGTGTAGTTTTTGGATAAGTGTTTGACAATTTTTCCAGTTGGCGTGATACATATATATTACAAGGTGCGTGGAAATATAGCACCGATAACAAGGGACACGATATTACTACTTACCGACTCTACCCTAAACCCTCCACATTTCCTAACCTATATCCTAAAACGAAAAATACATTTTATTCCCGATTTGTGCCATTCTTCAACTGGAACCGTCGAGTTTGATCTGGTTAGGTCAGGTTAGGACGGCATTCGAAAATCAGATTCAAAAATTCCGTCATTCGGTTGGAATCGCAAATAAATATAATGGCTATCCCGACTGCGATATGTCTAGGATAGGTGTTATTTTCAATGAGATTTCGAATATCCTGTAAAGTATTTATCCTGTTCTCAAAGGATTCCATAATTCCATACCTATTTCAAAAATGATCAAGTATAACTTTACCTTTCATATCTTCTCCTTCTTGTGCCTTCACTTAATTTAGCGTTTTCAGGGGATGCTGTAGTCAGCAAGTTCCCAAATATAAACGCAAAGTATATCCAAAACAAGTCCATTATTCTGGGTTCTTCAGGGAGACGTCATGATTGATTATTAGGCTACGAAGAAATTAAATCAGCATTTGACAAACTTTCTATTTAATGTTCTACGCTGAAAAGTAATAAATTTGTCAAATATTTAGCATAACCTTAACTTTCGATAATCGCAGAATTGAGTGATCATAAAATACATCTACATATCATCAAGCTTGATATTTGGATATTTTCATTTGGCCGATTTCCATTTGACCTGGCCGATTTTTTTTGTAGATGGCAGGATGCGGATAAACGGTATCAATTGCTGGGCTAAGGCTAAATAGGCTCACAAATGCCGAGTGAAAAGATAAATTTCCTCCAAATACTAAAAGTTTTTTTTTTGAAATGGCACCCACTGCTATGGACGACATTCCGCGAGAAAAGCTCCTCTTTCCACAAAAATACCTGTCCCCAGTCCAGACAATCCCTTCTCCACAGCGGTTCGAAAAATGCCTATTTCACTAAAAATTTGCACTACTTAGTCGGCATTATCCAACAAACATCATCCCTGCTCCTAAATGGAGAAATTTGATTTCGAAAAATTATGAAAAGTTAATAATAATAAATAAAATAAAAAACAATCCAGCTAAGTGTAACAAAAGCTCTCAATATACTCTCAATGCTTGATAAGCAATGACTCACGAATGGATACACAACGAAATATATATAACTTGGCATAAAATAACTACTTAGGATTCACCGTACATAACAAGAGATTGTTTATATAAGCGACATCTGTTTGAACTGTTCTTTCATCTGGCCTAAGTTACTTTAGCCTTTATGGTATGTTAATATCAAAGTGTTTAACCCTTGTGTCCCGTCTCATTTTAATTCCTTCATATCTCCAGTACCATATCTCAATACGCACTGTTACAGCAGCAGCCGGGTCCTTAACGCTATAAAGGACCTGGATATGAAAAGATAGAGTATTTGCAGTAGTCATTCCATATACTTAACACACAATTTGATCCGTGTTCCGGTCAACCCTGTATTGCTCTCACACATATATATATATTTTATTTCGTCATTTTAAATCCAAATTTAGAAACAATGATTAATATAAAAAAACATGGTATGACAAGTGACCTAGGAATGGGCATTTTCGAATCTTAAAAGATTCGAATCGAATCCGAATCTTTTTTCCAAATCGAATCGAATCAGAATCGAATCAGGCCTTCTAACAAAAAAGTAGCGGATGCTAAGATTTCACTTTTTCAATCACAAAGGGACATATTATGCTGTAATCTTATTGGAATAGACTAAGAAATGATTAATCTACCACAAAAAGTTAGGATAGATCCGAATAAAGTAAAAGAAAAGCACAGTAGCACATGAAACGATAGTATGAAAAGTGTAAATGTGAGGAATCTTAAATTAATATGGAACTAAATAGCATTTTGGTGCAATATCATATATGGAAAATTTACTAGAAAAACAAAAAAAATATTTAAAAATTGAAAAAAAAAATTCTGAATCGTCGAATCACATTTTCCGATTCGAATCAAATACGATTCAAAACCGGATTCGAAGCTTCGATTCGAAGTGCCCATCCCTAATTATTGACAGCCACACCAACTGAATAGTTTCTGACGCTACAAAATATAATGCAGTGACGACCCAAATCTGCACTTATCTGCACTCCACCTAGTACGTATCCTAGTTATGTACAACTAAAAAATAGGTCCATTCTGTTGTGACGAAGGAAGGGCATCGGCAACCAATTGACCTACCATAGCCTCTGAAACCACCCTGAATGTAGCTTTCTCAGTCGCTTATTCACAACAAAGACAAATACCATACTAACAACCAATGAAAAAAATGTTACAAATTTCATTAACTGTCCGAAATTCTTATCCAACTTCCTTGCACTTGTCGTGGAACACAACAGATCACTTGATATGTTCAATGCATTGTCAAATGTAGTACGATACAGAAGCCGGAGAAACAGAAAAATTGCGTTCAGTGGATATGGATATATGAAGAGATATGGAGTTACTTTAGCCTTTATAGTATCTAATATTAAAGAGTATAAGTTAACCATTGGTCCCCGCGTGACGTCATCGATGACGTAATTTTGTTTCAGTGTTGCTGAATTGCAATCATTAGCTTTTTATTAAGGTTAGTACGTGAAAATGCTTTACAAGAAACAATGGGAGGTAATACCAGAGTTGTTATTTCAGTTTTGCCCATTGATGCTTTACTAGATTCTTTAATCATTGGTGAAATACTTCATGACTTAAAATTAACTCGACCATTTTTGTGACTCGGACTCGACTTGACTCGAAGAAGTCAGTGACTCGAACTCGATTCGACCATGAAATGGAAAAGACTCGACTTGACTCGAGTCTCTAAGTCCATGACTTGACTCGAGGCTCGAATTTGGTGACTTGGTCCCATCTCTGGCTAATACACGCGAGTTGAAAACCAATATCGCTCAGAATGGCGATATTTGACGCATGCGCAAACTGTGTATTTCCACCTAAGTTGTTAGGAATTTGCTCATCAAAATGATGCCTTAGTTTTGAGGGAGCGAGGGCGTAACTTTAATCTGATAAAGTTCGAACATGATTTGAAATAATGACAAATAAAATAATGGACCGACCATTGTCTTTTCTCATATGCGTGTGTCTATGAGAGTGTGTGCTCCCATAAGAGAGTTTCATATCCATGTGTGTGTGTTCTCCTTTGTGGATGACAGCAATATTTTGACTGTAATATATGTTACAATTTTTCTCAAATCTCAGTTCCATATGAAAGTGTGTGTTAGTTCTCTCTTTCACAGGCGCATTCTGACGTGTTTCCATCTTAAGTAAATTAATCAGTTAAATATCACAGATTTCGATTTTAATATTTTATACATAGCTGTCATATATCGCAGGGGTTCCCAAACAGGGATGCATCTGAATCTGAAGCCATCTAAGCTGCAAGAACACTTCAACAACAAGCATGGTGGGCGGTGTTGCAGGGTATGATGTTGAATTGTTGAAAACTAAAAGAGCCCGCTTTGATTGTCGAGCAACCCTTCCAAAATTTTGTATCTGTTGACAAACCACTGCTTATGGCTTCATACCATGGCATATAAAGTAGCCAAGTCCAAGAAGCCCCTATCTATCCATGTTTTATTTTTGCTTACATATTAAAAAATTATTTTAAAAAATTCACCTTCTTTATTCAAAAAAATGTCACTTTGTATGGGTGCGAGGGAATATTAATATATGGGTGTGGAGCATGAGAAAGGTTGGGGACCACTGATCTATCGAGTATGTGAACACTTCAGACGCTGAACAGAACACTTCACTTTTTGAGGGGAAAGCATACTCTAATTTGAGTCTTCAACTGAGGACTACATATGTAAATTAACTGTGTTGCATACAATCTATGGGAATAAATGCAGACTGGGATGCAGTATAAATACGAATACAAAATGAAGTATTCTGATGAGATACTGGTTTTAGTTTTGATTTGGTTAAAATAAGGGTATTATATGTGACCTTCCTCATTCGAAGTATATAACGAAATATTCCCAAGTTAAAACAAAATGTATTAACCGCCTGCACTATCTTACAAAGCAGAAACGGACCATAATACTGGAGGAACAATGGCTCACCGGTGGACGAGCGGGTAAAGTCGTCGGCTGGTCATCTATGCTCACCTAGAGGTTCCATGTTCGAATCTCGGCTTCACCTTCACATATTTATTCAGCACCTACACGATGTTGCACTCTTGTTGATCACTTCACTTCACTATATGCCGTATTCACCCTTGACGTGAGTAAGTGACTGCGGACGCTGAACTCCTAGCCGGTGCAGAGTGGTTTCACGTGCCCTACGGTATCTAAGTTCAGCATGCTCGCAAGCCGGCATTGTCGCATCATGCGTCTATGTATAAGCCCGCTACGACTTTCCGGTGAATCCGAGGTAAATATGATACATTAATGAAAAAAAATCAAACGTAAAGCTATTGCAAGGCATGACTAGTTTACCTCATAAAACAACAAGAGGCACCCACACATAAGGTCACCTTTACTCCAAATCGTACCGTTTATGGAATTACCTTTTCCATCATGGATCCTACTTCACTACACTTAAGTCTTGTAACAACATCGACTCAAGTAACCAGCTCGTGTGGATTTAAACCTGGATTAAAGGCCCCGATTTCAATGGAAAACATGTGGATGTCTCTGTAAGTGCGATTAGACTTTTTCTGCGATCGAATTCTGTTGGTTTAAGCCTCAAACGCTGTGGTATTTAGATTGAAAAGTAGAAAATGTACAACGAATGTTTTGCGGGAAATGACAATTATATTGAAAGTTAGATACATCTGATATTGACTGAGAATTCTCATTATAGTCGAGTAATTTGGTCTCCGTTTTGCATCATCATTATTAATGAGGAAATAGAGTTAGGCTACCATATCTGGGTAATGAAAAAAGAGGACAGCTCTCTCTCGGGGTTTAATTAATTCATACGGCGTTTAAAATGTGCCAATGTACAAATTTCGTTTTTCCAGTGTTCCAAAACGTCGTTTAAACGTGAAATAGCGTAGAAATACGTTGTTCATGTAGTTTTTATTATGAAAGCTGAAATACTGGACATTGAAATCTTTTTTTTAATTCCCCCGGACGCAGGTTTTATAAACAAAAAAGAAGACATTTCCGGGAAAGTCCGGACGTATAGTAGCCCTAGATCAGAGCCATGACTATTGCTAAAAGCATACACATATTCATAAACATGGACGACGTGAAGCCATCGTCCCACTTCATCCCCGAGGGGAGATTTAAATTTGATTTATCCACTTCATTGATTTGTTAAAATGTTTCTCTTACTGGAGTATAGTTAAAACGCAAAAATCGAGACCTCCCTTCTTTCCTTTTTCTATTTTTAACTTGTAATGACTATTATTTTGGAAATTTTTCGATCCACAATTCGCGTTGTTTGTGAGGTAATAATACATCTCAAGTGCTTGTTTTGTATCTGGCATATTAGTTTTGATGATAAACAGAGTATATGTCACTAACTTTCACGAAATTACACACGCCCACTACATTTTAA
>JAUELA010023667.1:0-11646 GCA_031471845.1 Boltenia villosa | reverse complement strand
GCTTTTTGATACTTATTTTCCTAATAAAATGATATTCATCCGAGAAATTGATATACCAGTGAGTTTTACTTTTGTTAGAAAGATTTTAATTATTTCGTGTATTGGTCTGAACTAAAATACGAAAATTTGGATTGCTCAATATGCATAAATATGCATGTGTATATACAAAGTAATTTATACTTCAATTTGTTGTCAGGTAATGCAGACTCAGCAAGTTGGTTAAGTTTCAACAAATATTTCCGTCACTATCTGTAGATAAACATTAGAGTCCACGCAGACCACAGGTGTACGAGAACAGTTTGTTAACGTGTACTGATGAGGGTTCACATGAATTTCTGAGGTAAATATACTAAAGAGACAAAGAAAGAATTCTTTTAGTATACCTCCCTTGACTCGATGGGTATATAATGTAGTCAAGCCTCTTACATTTCATGTTCTTGTTGGTTTCCAATTTCATCGTTTAAATGCATATTTTTTCATTCTTACATTTTGTAATTAGTAAAAAAATAGAAAACTAAATTTAAAAAGATATTAACACCATTAAAGATGGAGTCATGTTTTGATTCATGATATTTTCGCTGAGTTCGTTCAGCAGTCAATCCGTTTTTTTACACCAGCCGAGAAGCACGACCGCATAATTCCATGGCCCGGCACCTACACTTAACCTTGCTCCCACCTCGGGTTCTTCGATCTTTCACCCCAATAAAGCTGACAGACCAACCCCTTGGCCGGTATGCACCGGGTCGCAGTAAATACCCCTATATCCAGTTTGCGGATTTCCTGGAGAATTCTATTCACAATTTTACTCACTATGCTTCAGCTTAGTCAGTCCTATGGTTGATACCCTGCCGAGGAAGTCTCTTACTCGCAACAGACATGCTAAAGGTGCAGCCGCATGATATGAACAAAAACAATCAACTTCCATGAGCAAGCGCGCCCTTGCATATACACAAAAGCATGCATGTATAGACTTGGTTTATCACCTTCAATTACGAACGTTACAATGATGACGTCAAATACTTATCAAAGAAAATTTTGATTGTATTTCATTCGATCAGATGAGAAAGGTGCATGAGGTGAACTCACGATCACGAATTTTTATAATAAGTGTTGTGTGTTTCTCTCAAAATCTTGTAAACTGCATAAACTGCAAGCTGAATTAACAAGAATTATAAAGGTATTTGAAATTGCGTGAACTAAATGAACCATCTGAAATCCGCTATATCCATCCCATTCTTGCTATTTGCACTGTGGCAAGACCACCAACAACAACAATGTTGAAATAGCTTATAAGGGCTTCTTTCTTGGCTCTTTTGAAAGCTGGTAGTTGTCAAATGTCAGACGTGAGCTGACTGTTGGGGTTTGCGTGTGGAAAAGGTTTATTTGGAACTTCTTCACCGATAAATTTTCACAAACTTTACTTACAGTAGAAAATCAGAAATTTGTCCTTGGGGCAGGTCTCAAGAAAGTGAAATACTGTAAAATTGAAATCAAACAAATAGGCACCTCAACGTCTAATTTGTCCAGATTCGAAGTTGAGATGAATCGGATTTAAAAACAATTCATGACAGTATGCCTCAGAGGAGAAATAACCCGGATATACTCACATTGATGCCGTATGCAATATGACGTCGATAAACTTGCTTATAGACCATATTCGGTATAGGACCTTTCGGATTGTAATCCTTCCAAGGTTTCTTACCAAAAGCAAACATAGCTGGAACAAAAACACATATTCTTTATCTATCAACTTAATACCTGTAATAGCCACGTCACTATATATGACGCCAAAATTATGTGTGCCTTGTGTAGCTGTTTTTCGCCGAAACCATAGAACATGTACAACATGAACGACATCAAAAGCCAGTCATTAATTTCAATTCCGAATGAATCTCAGAATAATACATGACCAAAGAAAATCAAGGACCGTGCTCTCTCTTAGGGAATATCCGACGGAAAGGAGGGCTAGTTGAAAATTGTTATTGCGTCTGCATAAATGCGATCAAGATTTTAATCTATTTGAGTAGTATTTGTGGCACTGAGTTCAGAATGTATCAGAATCTAAGGCCGGGTACTTCTGCTTGTGCACAATAAAATTAGGTATATTTTTTCAGATAATACAAAAGAAAAACTCAAAAAGATCAACAATAAACATCCAGGATTCTCATCCAATGTCTTGATATGCTTTTCCATGCTATTGAACAATATTTCATCGTTATCCCTAACGGTAAGAATAACCTACAATACAAGTATTGAAATGACAACAATGAAAAGACAAGAAATTGATGCTAACAAGAAGCGGCGAGAAATAAAATTGAATTTATCTATCTTCCGCGTGTTGAACATATTTGATTCGGGAATCGTCCACTTCAATCAAGAAATCCACGTTACTTTTTTCCCTTACAAACAGTTCATTTAGCTTGATCGATCGCCCTTTATATTACATTGCATTCTTCATGTTTGGATTGAATAAATGAAATTATTGAAATCAGAAGTGAGTTTATATATCTTTTCATACAAATTCATTCAATTTTGTTCAGGTACTTAATGTACATTAATGGAAAATTTCAACTTATCTATGAAAACACCTTCAAGTCGATGACATCGGTCAAATATCGCCTCTAGCTTCACAGAAAATTCTTACATTTAAAGTATGTTATAAATGGGTATGTTTGTGAATGGAAAGCCCGCTTTGAACGACATCGACTCAAACCCTATTGTCAAATTATAACAAAAATACCTTTGCATCTGGAAAGGCTTCCAGAATATCGTCCCAGAAATAATATGCTGGCCCATCTAAGGTTGCTTCAACATTCTCGTACATGGCTTGAAATACTTCTTTCGTCCAACCAACTTTACCTATTTCGTAATGTTCCTCATAATGAATTGCATATGTTAAAGGAAAATCATGCACAAAGTATCCGAATTCATCCAGAGCCTCGTGTAATGAAGTTGTCCCAGTTTTCCCCAATCCGGCACAAATGAATTTCATTTTCGCGAATTTCAGCCTTAAGTTGAGAATTTGAGTAACTTAAACTGTAAGTATGAAGCGTTTTGGCTTAAATGGGTTCCAGGTAAACTGTATTCGACAATCGAACAAGGTGGGGATAAATCGAACCCGGGCAGTTGAGGTCCTATAGGCTATAAAGAACCAGAACAAAATGGTTTTTATTCAAATTTCGTAAATGATATCGCTTTACTCACAAATGGGCCTTAATGGGAACCGATTTACATCTCATGCTGTAATTGAAGTAATATTAGAAGTTTAATCTCAATACCTTCTTCGGTGTGTATCATACGCATTAAATCTGCGGAAGAGCTGAGATGGTGTAAAAATAATTTCATTCAAGAAAATTTTTCATGGTTATATCATGTCCACAAATGTGATAGACATTAAGAGATCTCGTACCGTCGCGCAGTAATCCTACGAATTTCGTCTCACTTAACTTTCGCACGAATACTTTCCTCCTGGTTGACTATATGACCTATATAATAGCATTTCTCATATCACAGTTACTATATCACATTACTTGAATACTGATAATCTATTTCCAATTTCCATTAAAGGTTAGTATGGTGTTCCTTGAGAACACGTCACACATAAAGAATTATATATCCCCAATCTTTCCACAGTTGATAATTGATCTCAATAAAAGAATAGTGTTGGATGCTTATAAAAAATAAAAGAGCAGAATTTTACGTCAATGTATTTATTTTTGGATACGAATTAAATATTTAAATACGTATATTCTCAATTAAGTGATCTGTTTATTCATCGACGAAAACAATTTTGGGAATCATTATCAAAAGTTTACAACATCACAGGTATAAACTTTTCACAATATTTTCCCTCACTCTGTTCATTACAGTTGCAGCGAGGATCTTCTTCGTCTCCTTCGCCAAGATGGCATATTCCTTCGAAGTAGCATGGATTTGGGTTACAAGGATTGCGCAGGGATTGAAGGTAGGCATATGATCTATCAATCAATATGACCCAATCTGCCAAAATAAAATCGTCAGTAAAGTTTACATCAGAAATATCTTTGAGACATTTTACACTACTGAGTAATGATTAGTTACATTTTTCACACAATTTATTTTTTTTTAAATGTAAAATCAATTATTCCTCGTATTTAATTAAATATTAAGTAGATGTTAAAAAATCAATTTACCAAGAGGTCCAGAAGCATATTGCCTCCGGCGCGCTTCATAAGTTTTCGCCGCTTCCTCTCCCGCTCCCAAGCCAATTCCCGCATTCAAAAATGTTACGGCTGGAAAAGGTGGAAGAACAAAGATTTCATGTACGCAAGGCATTGGTCATGAGAGATGAGAATATTTAGTTTATATTATCAATATTTTCACAAAAGAATTTGTTTCCGAATATGGAAAAATGTATGTCTAATATGTATATCTAACACTGACCCTCCGCAGCTGGTTCACTTTCATACTCAACGGTCATTGGCCACATCTGATCTGAAATTATATCCCATAAAGTTCACATTATTATTCATCAAGAAGTTAAATATAAAGTAACTATTTGTTTTGATTGTTCACCATCCTTCATTATATTACTCTTTCATCTAGTCCATGTGGGAAAATCAATTGAATCGTAAAATGTTGACGTTCAGAATTTGTGTCGTCATAATTATAAAAATTGTGTAATATTTTTTGCAATATTTTATTGATTGTTAAATGGTCCCTGTGTTTTATTCACATCAGATGATTAATATAAATTAAGCTTTTCTGTGACTAATAAATCTTTCTGAAGTTTCGATTACTCAATGCATTCACAAATATGATACAAAACTATAGTTCTCTTATTCTGAAAAGGATAAATAGAAGGTATATTAAAATATTCCTTGAATTTAGTTTTTTGTTTACTCACTGAGTATTATTAATAAATGTTAAAAAAGCGAGTTTTTAATTATTGAAGTGATCGTACATTCAAAACAGTATTACATAACAGTATTATAGCATATTAACGCGAACATCAGCTTTACCTTCTCCTGCAGATACAAGAACTTCTGGTTCGGGGCTTGTTAGACCTATTAAACAAATGATATATTCATAAGTCCGTTATGACATGAGTAAAGCTTCCACGTGACTAGTAAAGACAAAAAATATATACTGATTAGGACAGTTTTTCTCGTTCCAAATTTTAGGTGTAGAGGCTAGTGTGAATCTTTAAAATGAAGATATACCGCTCGACGAATATATGATCATCTGAACTTTAATTTATACCAAAACCAACGTATCCGACTCGGCTATGTTATTGCAACTTACACACTGTCCATAAAATCGTCCATTTTACTTGCGAACATCTACTACTGGTACGCATTTGTTCACGTTTTTCCTTTTCCTAATTCTGATTCTTATACGTACAGGGGTGATTTATAGGGATATACGTCTCGTATACGACCTAACGTTCGTATTTCCTAATTTTAGGTAACCAACAACAAAGTTGTAGAAATGGAATTCAACAGTTCGTACGTCACCGAACTATTCTAATTCATTTCCTACAATTGAAATCTATTTTATGCATAAAATGCTCAACGTTCCGCATTGTTCCGCATGTTCCGAAAATAAATTGAAATATCAATTACATATAAATATAATAATATCAATTAGGGATGGGCACTTCGAATCGAAGCTTCGAATCGGAAAATGTGTTTCGACGATTCGGAAATAAAAAATTTTCAATTTTTTATGTTTTTCGAGTAAATTTTCGATATATGACGTTGCACCAAAACCCAAAATGCTTTTTAGTTCCATATTAATATAAGATTCCTAATATTTACACTTTTCATGCTATCTTTCGATGTGCTACTGTGCTTTTCTTTTACTTTATACTTTGAGAAATTTGTATTTATCCTCACTTTTTGTAGTAGATTAAAGCATTTCTTAGTCTACTCCAAAAAGATTAAAGCATAATATGCCCTTTTGTGATTGATAAAGAAAAATCTTAGCATCCGCTTCTTTCTGGTTACAAGGCCTGATTCGATTCGGATTCGATTCGATTCGACAAAAAAGATTCGAATTCGATTCGAATCTTTTAAGATTCGAAAATGCCCATCCCTAATATCAATAAATATCAAAATACACCTAGGCTTCCATCAGCACTTTTTATTACTGTTCCAACGTGTTATGCTAGTGCTAAGAGCGAGAAATGATTAAAATTAGTGAAATTCACATTACTGTAAGCAGTTTTCTCTACCAACTTATCACCATAAAACCCAAATTTATTCTTACTGTGGTACCGTCTGTAGGAAATAATATCATTTCGAAAAGTGATGGCAAATGAATAATATATGAATAATAAATTTAATGACCTTTTATTACCGATAGAAGCCATCTGCTAGAATTTATTATTATAATACATTTCGCTAGATAAAAATAGCTTCTCATGATTCTCTAATACAGATGGACGAGAACATTGTAATTGTATTCAAATAAAGTTCAACGCCATAAATATGAATCTATATATTTTTATGTCATCATTGTCGTGGGTCTATCTATCATGAAAAATAGTTCTGAGCTACATTAGAATTCAAAAAATGCAAATTAAATTGATTGTGGATCAATTTATCCAAACCATCTAAAGAAGGTGTATCCAAAATGCCACTTGGCCTGAAATTAATCATCAGAGAACATTATAAAAATTATATTTCAGCAAGGGGAGAGTAAGCTAGCAATGATCCATATACATATTTTTTGCGTTCGCATATTTATCTATTGTCTTAGTCATGAGTTCCCAACCAGGGGTACACGCACCCCCTTCTGGTGCGAGAGAGCAGCAGAAATCTAAAATCAAGTTAATCCTTCATAAAGTAAAAAAATAAATGGAATGATGAACCTAATATATGTTTTGAGATAATGTTATGTGTTTTCCAACGCAAATATAAAGCTATCTAAGATGCAAAATGCAAAATGCTCACTTTGAATGACGAGCAACCCTTCCAAAAGTAGGTTTTGTATCTGTTGACAAACCACTGCTTATGGCCTCATATTAAAAAATGATTAAAAAATTCACCTTCTTTATCCTAAAAAAATTGTTACTTTTGTATGGGTGCGAAGGCATATTATTTTTTATAGGTGTGGAGCATAAGAAAGGTTGAAACCCATGCTCTAGTCTAAAGTAAAGAAATGCATATTTAAAAATTTAAATATATTCATTCAATTACAACTAGAATTGTGCGCACATTTGAGCTTGCCATGTTGGTGCAGAACTTCCTAGGTATGCTCTAGCAGCCTAATCTACCAGTATATTTTAATATGCACGTGGATATTTTTCCATGTCCTTCTTAAATATAGCACATATGTCAGGCAAAGAAACGAAAATTATAGACATACCTGTCCATGACTCTTCTTTGGTGAATCCTTCATCAAACCCCAACGTAGTGGGGAAATCTGAAGTAAAAGAAATGAATGTCAAAAATCTTAATATTTTCTGCAAGATTCAAAATTTACAGTAAAACGAATCAGTGATATTGAACATGATTCATGCATTATAAATTAAAGTATAAAAATCGAAAACATAAAAAATTTCAACATTAGCAAAACTCTTCAAAAAAGCATTCAAGTACACATACGGATTCTACAGATACATATACAGATCGTAACATTTCGTTGAAAAAATGAGAGCATTGTTCACAGCACACTGTTACGTTTAGTGTGTAGAAGTTTGTCAGAGTATTGTGAACATGTACTTTTCTTAAGGGTACCACGCTAAGATAAGAGAAATCAATCTCTTAATAGCGCCGTGTATGTTCATGTATGTGTGTGTAAAAAATCTCGCAAGAATATTTCCCGAAAATTGGACTGAAAGGTGGCATTTCTAACGATTCACCTTTACCTATCTGCATGTATACAACCGTCTCCGGTGCCATAACTAGTATATATTAACCAATATACCAATTCACAATAGATACATATTAAATATCCATAATTCTTCGAAGGATTCTATTTCATGGTTTATATTTCGTAACATTTTCATAGTATTTCCCTTGTAAATATTCGAATACATTGGTTACCGTAAAACAGATATATTATAATTGATGTTAACTAATATTTCTCCGAAAGTAGCCTCTATTCCAGCCTTTCTTGTCGCCTCGTTACCTGGAAAGTCTGTTTAAGCAGAATTCATTTGACATAAAATAGGTGCACTGGGACTGGAAGACCATGATTATAAGCCCTTTTTTACAACAGAAAATATTTTTCTCCAGCGGATCTGAAATAATATTTATTTCAGCAAATATATGTGTGATATATATGAATGAATCGTGATCTCAGTGGTTTTCTTATCTTTTAGCGTTTACATCTAGCAGTGAAGATTTCAATATTAGGAACAGTGTAATAACATTTCAGAATGAGATATTCAACTAAGTACAAGAATTCTCCTTCTGATATTAAAAAACAGCGGCTTAAAATTATACAGATCATAGAATTGAATCTAAAAAGTTGAGAGGATCATTCGTTAACCACGTCTTTCTGATAATACTAAAAAAAATTCATTTTAGGCAGAAGCCTGAAAAAGTTAATCGAACTCAAATATAACAATTTGGGTAATGCAACAATATATGTCATGTTCTGATCTTCAATAGTTTTATTACACTTCTCAGCTTCTTCCTTTATTAACATTCATCAACCTTTCAATATGTATATTAATATTTTTGGAAATTCATTTAAAATAGGTTTATCCTCTAGTATAGTCATATAGAATAGGCATGTCAAACTCAGAGTCCTGCTTTTGCCATAGGAGTCAGTTTGTGTTGTCATGAGGGCCGCACTTCTACAATTATTCTACAACTTCTGTGCAAAGATACTGTAATTCCCATTTTTCTTGAAACTCTCGGCCCTCTCCGTTCACCTTCCTTTTTTTTCTTAGTCGGAGGAGCACTAGCCATTTCAAACTGTAGCTAACCGTAATTCAAACGGTAGTATTAGCTAACCGTAATTCAAGCGGTTGTATTAGCTAACCGTAATTCAAGCGGTTGTATTATTACGTCTTTTATTAGGTTTTGGCGAGTCATACCCGCCATACGAGATACTAAATACGCGGTTAAAGTTATGTCAGGTTACCCCCGACATGCGAGTGGAACAACGAAATAATAATGTCTGGCGAGTTCCGAGCGGAAAAGATTAAAATCGTCTGTGCGGGCCACAAGTATACTTGCAATGGGTCACATGCGTTTGACATGCATGCTCTAGTAGTTTTCTGAATGGATCAATTTTTTATTGCTATCTGAAAAGTAATTATAACATTACTGCTTATGGATTAATTAGCATAGAAAAATTATTTCAGTGCGAATAAGTGGCCCAATTCGAAGAATTTGATGGAGAACTTGATCTCCCTATTTCAAATGAAAATGAAAGTGACTTAATTTAGTCAGGTCTCCAAACAATTCGTACCTTGAAAAAGACCGTTGAAGGATGATCCCTTAAAAGCTGTGTCTTTTGCGTCCAGAACTCTAAATTGAAAGATAAAAGTAAAATCTTCATAAATTTATATGATTCATTTTCACACAAAATCATAAGAAGAAGCATCATCATCGCGTTTGTTTACATTTTTGAAATATAACTAGTTTTCCGTAATATCTAGTGTGAGGGCTTGAACGTCGGCATAGTACTCTTCACTGTTACAGATCAAATCAACTTGATTGCGATAAATACCGTTGAACAATTGTAATAAACAGTATTGCAGTTTATTAGTTCAACCGGGAACGTAATTTTTCTCCAACTGAATAGCGTCTCCGAAAATCCTACTGCTGGAAAGGCTTGAAGGACAATAGAGCTTTCATTTATGTAAAATGTATTCTAATAGTATATTGAAGTATAAAAGTGGATTGTTCTCCATCCCTTAATCTAATATATCCTACTGTTGAAGAATAGGCATGAATATCTAGAACTGACCCACAGGAATTGCTCTTCTGTCATACAAGGTAGTACGCGATGGAGTTCCCCATGCTTCTGCCTTCGGATCTGTAATTATATATCTTTTTTTTTTCATTATAATCGAATCAAGAAGTTACAAATTGTTGAAAAAAAATTAGAGCATTTCACACTAAACCTATACCTCCTTATTGAAAATAAATGCATGATGGATAAATATTGAATATTCATGCATGATTCTTCAAATAATGACTTCATACTTTGGATTGATGAATTATAATATGAACGAAATCCATATTTATGAAAATATATAACTTTCGAAAAGCTTTTCAGCAACATCATTTTACCATCAAGTAGAAAATGTTTACAAATATACATACATCTTTTCAGTACTAATTAAGGCATTTGGTAAAGGAAAATTATACCACATGCATTGAAAAGATATAAGAACCTTTAATATATTAATTAAATGCTCGTTTGGAACCTCTTCTACATTCTCATTGTTTTGTTGTAATGAATATAAATCAAGAATTGCAAGGGAAAGATAGATAGTTGGTGATCAATCTCATATAACCGGTCAATGATGCTTGTCGGCGATTATCTTGAAATGTTAAGGGTAATTCAGGCGAAGCAATTGGTGTTGACGCTCCAAGTTCCATACCTGAAACGATGAAAATTACATGGTAATCAGTATATATCACCGGATATATTTCGGCAATGGTTTGGTTTAATTTGGATTAAAAATGATCTATTTTTTCACATTATTTATTTAAAAATATTATTTTAATCAAATATATTTCAATATATTCCCTTTCAAATATATTTTATTAGGTAGGCTTAGTCGTCATACCTTTAAGAATAATAAATAAATAAGTTTTATTGTTTGCATAGATTTCATTGTAAAATACAATTCTCAAGCTTCCCCAAAAGGCTTGTTCCGTATCTTAATATGTTCATGATAATATCATTTTATTGTTTTCTATGGTACCAGCTAACGGTTTCTTCGTAAAAAATGGAGAATTATTCGCCAATTAAGTCTGAAAACGCATGATGAGCCAATATTTAATTTACATGACAGAACGAATGTCTGTTTGAAAACATTTACCTTGGGTTTAATATATAAATATTCATTAAGTAAGTTACTATTTCAACAGTGATTTCAAGTTCAACTTACCAATTAAACTTATTTTATGTGCTGTATATTCTTCTAATACAAATATTCAATCGATTTCATGTCATATGGGGTAATTCAAGCAGAATATGTTAAAATTGAATTAACTGCAGTTGGAATAACACACAAACTATGTTTACCATAAATATTACAAATGCTTTCAAATTTCAGTTAGAGCAACAAAAACTTAAGACCTACCTGACTTTTGATAATAAGCCAGCATTGCCAGTAAGTAAATTGGCTGAATATAACGTAAAGAAATACATGTTTGAAAATTGCAATATTTTTGGAAAAAATTTTAACTAGAAATGCTCGCACTTTGAGCTTGGACTGAAAGTGAAGAACTTCCAGGGAACTTTCGATCAGGCACTTCCCAGACAGGGAACTGAGGTTTATATTCATATAGAACTAAGCCCACTGTAATAGGTAAAATGAGAAAATGTGAGATATCAATTTATAAGTTATTGGAAGAAAATATATTATTAGAAGATATGGATATGTTATGCTGACGGTGTACACTGGTCTAGAATGTTGTGGATGAGTATTATTAATATGTAGAATTTCAACGCCATTTTAGCGAAATGATA
>JAUELA010023557.1:0-11648 GCA_031471845.1 Boltenia villosa | reverse complement strand
TAGAATTAATACCCGACCTAAATCTACCTAAACTAAATAGACCTTGAAAAATTTGGAATTAAAAGAGCCTGGGTATGGCTCCCGATATACAAATAAAGAATCCCGTACATTTACCCAACGGACATTTAGCCAATATTTGCAGGGGGACATTTAGCCAAAAAAAATCGATTTTTTTTTTCAAATATTTTTTTCTTCGAATTTTGACCCTAACCCAAACCCTTACTCTGAAGCCTATCTCTAACCCTAAGATATAATTTTTTGAATGTTGGCTAAATGTCCTCCCTGCAAATATTGGAAAAATTAACGTTGCTTGAACGTCCATTGGCTAAATGTACCGATATTCAAATAAAGGCTAGAATTGGGCGCAATTGTCAATGGCTGACATGAAAATGTTATAGATCTCTAGCTTCAAGATCTGAGATGATTTGATTTCAGAGTTAAATAAAACTTTTGTACAAACAAGAAGACCATATGTTATATTAAACACAATCTCGTCGCCATTTCCTTTACAACACAACTTCTACAGTAAGATGATCAAACATCAGACTATTCTAGTTCGACAGTTTATTACAGGGGTTCCCAACCAGGGGTGCCCGCACCCCTTGGGGGTGCGAGAAAGCATTTCAGGGGGTGCGAGAGAGAGGTAACATATCGTTTTTCCATATTATATATTAGAAAATTATTTTAAAAAATTCACCTTCTTTACACTAAAAAAAAAATTTACTTTTTTAGGGATACGAGGGCATATTAATTTTTTTAGGGGTGCGGAGCATAAGAAAAGTTGGGAACCCCTGGTCTAATTGAATTGAAAATACCATTTACCAAGATGTCTGCAAACGAAGTCAGAGTTATCTATTGGACCAGGCTCTGTGAATGTTAAAAATTTATTTATCCACTTGCGGGAGACATAGAACTGTAGGAGGCTCTGGGGGGTCGGGTTGTCAATAGCAACAATCTTCTGCTGTTCCTCTTGGAATAAGTTTGATATCCGCTCTTTTGCGCGAGTGGACTCCACGCTTGATTTACTAAACAATGGAAAAAGTGTTTTTAATGCTTTGTTGGTTCTTATAGTTTGTACAAATAAAAAATAATACCTGTAAAATAAGACATAAGCCTCTGCGTTCAAAACAATCGACTCGGAGACTTCAGTAACAAATTGATCGTCAAACTCGTACCATTTCTGATTTGTGAAATTTTTCGCGTAAGTTGTGTAGTGACCGCCTGAAATGAAAGTCAACGCTAGAGCCTACATTGAAGATTTCAAATCTAGGTTTATACAAAGAAGCATCAAAGGGTTTGCATAGAATTTTTCAAGCTGTCTATATTTACTGACATAATATTTCAATGCACTGGTAAAAAAGGGTCAGTAAAGGGCCATAGGCATTCACAGACATTAGATAAGGAGTGTCAAGCTCAATTGCTAATATAGGTAAATAGTACACAGGCCGCACAGCTTGGTAAAGGAATGAAAGGTGGAAAAACTTGAAAGGCGTCTGTGGATATGTATGTATTTTTTTTCATTTTACCTTCAATACAATTTAACAACAATTAGGGGACAATAAACATGTCAGTCCTACTGTGTGTTAGGATAAGTCTATATTACTATCTTCTTTATAGAATCATGAACCCAATTCATTATGATTATGTCCCTGCGAGTCCCTCTTCTGATTTAAAATGACTGATTGATTGATTTTTCTTCCATAAAGCCTGTAAGTTAAATTCAAGCCTTTGTCAAAAATAAATGCCATGAACCATTCCAGTTGGTTTTAGTGCCATGCCATATTTTTCCATACTGGGCGACAGGCCAGCTGTTTTCCAAAATTTGCATTTTAAAGAGTGTGATGGGCCACATGTTTGACACCTCTGAATTAGGCTAAGGTCTTACTCCTCAGTACACATATTCCTGGAAAAAATACTAATTCCTAAGAGGAAAGGTGAGAGACTCATACTGCATGGAATGTAAAATATGTCGCATGTAAAGTCCCATGTTGTTAGAAAATGCTGGGATCCAAATCTAGGATCTCGATATTACAGTTAACAAGGTTTAATATTGAATACAGATCTCTTCGCCTTTATCTTTCTTCATTGCCCTAATTTATAATTGTGCTTCCACTACTACATATTAATTACTTACAACCCAATTTATACGGTTTTAAAGTGGAAATTTGTGCCTTAAAAGAACTAACCTCCAGCATTTCCAAGATGAACTATGACAGAGCAGAGATCATAGTTGGTGCAACTTGATGGACTGTCTTGTGCTAAGTATGGTCGCAAGTCCAAACCCTGTACACACGAAAAATATATTAAGAAGCTGGATTTGAAATAATGTAATGATAGAATAGAGTTTACTGAATAATGGACACACTATTAGACTCATTTTTGTGCCAACATAATTGGAAGTATTTTTAAAATCCATCTTGATGTTTGCATTATTAACATGATCATTGAAATAAAATATATATATATATATATTATTTGCTTTTAAATCTCAGATGAAATGCGATGTCTGTCATTTAAAAACAAAAAGCAAAGCTTACATGCAGAATATTGAACTTTATTGTCCCTTGGTCGCATCTGGGACATTTAGCCAACGGACATTTCGCCATCATTTGCAGAGGGGACATTTGGACATCATTTGCAGAGGGAACATTTACCTATCATTAAAAAATTCTTTGTGTGTCACTAACCCCAACCCTAATCCAAATCCTTTCCCTAACCCTAAAGATATAATTTTTTGAATATTGGCGAAATGTCTGGATACCCTTAGTCAAGATTCAATTTAAGTTATTAAATTACCTGAGAATAATTTTGAACCACTTGTATGGTGATAGCTTTACAAATTTTTTTTTCAAACATTCACAAAATCACATAAAAATATTCAATACCTTGATTGGAAAGGAGACCGGACTGGAGATCTTCGATGAGTAAGACATCAAATATTCATGTCGGAAACGTTTCAAATGTACGCAGAGAACTTCAGGCAGCTGTAACAGTCTGCAGTACTTTACTCCATTTCTTAATCTACAATATTAAAAGAATTGATTCCGATTCTCAGCAATAAATGAAAACATAAGTATGATGGTGATACTCATTACTTCTATAAATAAACAGCATTGATTACATCACGGATTGTTCTCTTGCCCATAACTTGGGTGAAAAAGACAAATATTTTTGATTTAGATTCAAGTAATTGCTTTCAACTCAAACAAATCAACTTAGGTTGCTTATTGTTAATAGCTAATAACAAAAAATAATGGTCATTATGATACATTGTTTTAGATGTTCCAAAAAATCAGCAATCTAAACTCGTGCAGAATCGAATTCTCATATTTTTGTGATGAGACACACCTGTTGAAATTCATAATACCATCAAGCGTGAAAGGGAAAATTAAAAGGGAATCAGTCACATATATGCGTCTAAGAACAAGGAACGGTAAACTTTTTTTCACGTATATACTCTGTATGTCAAGGGCAGGGAAGCAGTTAAGCAAAAAAGGTTGAGTACCACTGATATACAGCATATGAAAAGTCAGGGGACAAAAACTTCAATTAGTCCTAAGGTTCCGTGGTCGCCGGATTATCGATTGTGTACTGTATATATATTTTTTATTATTTTTTTAAATTTTACAAGCGTAGTTTCATTATTAAACAAAGTGAAATATTTACATGTACACTGAAAAACACAAACTTATATCCAAAAGTACTTACTTTTTACATTTCTCACAACTGTACATATTATCTCCTTTCAATTCATCAGCAGAGAAGAAGGCAGATAAGCAGTCATTAAGAGTAACTTGTGGTCCCCAGAACCAACTGCAAAACAAAAATTCAAAGATCTGATTTGAAAGAAATATTTAGCAACAGCGAGAATCGAGAAGATTAATAGTTCGGTTCATCAAAGAAAATTTAGCTGCAGTTGGACTGTATTTATTTGCATGTTTATCACACTTATCCCCTCGCCCCCCAAAAAATCAAGTACGAAAAACGATTTCGTCTCTGAGGGACATGATGATAATGGAAACTAAAGGTCCATATAAAATGACTATTTGGCTTTATTTATTTAATAAAAATAAAGTGCTCGATTTTTACAATTTTTTCTCCTCTCATCCACATCTTCCACTACTCGCAAAGAGCGCAAAGAGTATTTCGCTACGGGAGCTAGAGAACTCTCGAAAATAGTTGAGAGACGAAAAACGGCATCAAGAGAGACGAAAAACGGCAAGCTAGCTTCTTTGTAAACGAAGTCATTTAATTTGAACGTCAAGCAGAACACATCTATGTAGTATATGTTTGTCACTTGGATGTAGCATTCATTACTCTTCATTTAAAATACAATAGAGAGAAAAAACAAGCTCCGGAGTATTATTTTACTTATTTGCTCTTTTATATAACCCTTGAAGGTTTGAAACCCCATCAAGTTCCGAGCAATGGAAGATTGGGGCCCTGATGAATGTAATAACAACACAACCTATCCCCAATGAAAGACGAGGCATAAACTGCTGATAAAAACAAAGGGGTCAAAGCCGCAAGAACATGTAATCTGACTTAATTAAGAAATAAAAATCAAAGAACAAAAAATTACTGAAACGGAATGTAATCAGAAAGGATTTTATAATAAACTCAGGAAGTATGTAACATCAGAAAATCTCAATTTTCCTCCATAGAAATGGTTTTTATTGTAAATGAATAGTTATAATTACCTTTTAAACCATTCAAACATACTCCAAACAGAACTCATAAGATATGCTTGTGTGTTGTTAGTTTTAGAACAAGGACCATTAAAGCCCGGGACAACTGGTGAGAGTGCCGATCCACTGGCAGGGTAGTAGCCAGTGGTACCATGGAGGCGAGTCAGATCATCCTTCCCAGGAATAGGCAGAGACAAATCTTGGAATGTTTCTCTTGTGTGTGAAACCTTGGCGGTTAAAAAAGTAAGATTATTTAAATTGTGATGGTTTTAAGCAGGGCTGTGGAGTCGTGGAGTCGGAGTCAGAGCAAATTTGACAGGAGTCAGAGACAGGAAAAAATGTACCGACTCCGACTCCTAATATGTTTGAACTGGTTCCGAATAATTCTCGAATATTTTTAAAAATTCAGACAGATTAATTTTCAACGTTTGAACCTGTAACTTAAAGCCATAGCTTGCTGCAGTTCTATAGGCCTGATAAATCACGTCAGCACTTGACACAGTTGACAGATCAGCATTACTTATTAGTTATTTACTATATTGAAAAAAGGAGTCGGAGTCAGATGTTTTATGTACCGACTCCACAGCCCTGCTTATGATAGTACAAAAAGGTGAAAAATAATTCAACCTATGTACAGTAATATATATATATTTTTAAACTTTTAATTAATGTTTCATCATATTTACCCTCGAATTCCGACAAAACCTTATCGAGCTTATACACCATACAGGCTTGCAAGCAAGCTGAAATTGGATTATAAGGCAGGCCTATGACCAAGATCACAAGAAACGCCCTAAAACAGCTATGAGTTCAGCGTCCCCAGTCACTTACTTACGTCAAGGGTCAAGGGTGAACACGGCATATTGAAGTGAAGTGATCAAACGTGCAGTGTAATAGCCCTAATGAACATCCTTAACCCAAATAAGTTCAGGTAATAAATATTGGGTGTAATATATGGGAAAGCTGCTGTACGAATGTTTTCATATATAGGGGTCGATGATGATTGAACTATTTCTATTAATCACATAAGCTAGTAAATATATTCAACTTAAATATGCCCGGGAATAGATAAAGGATGAATTATATGAATACTGCAGAATATTTATATGAAAAGGTGATGATTGAAATATATATAAAAATCACAGCACCTGGTAAATAATAATAATAATAAAATAATCAATTTTCTCATTTTTTAGAATCTTGCATTTTATTAATATAATAATAATATATTAAATAAAATATTAAAATAAATGAAAAAAAAAATGAATAATAATAAAAAAATAAAAAATAATAAAAAAATTAATAATGTCATCAATTTCCTCGGTAATTTTTTAATATCTTGAATTTCATACATTATTTTTAAAATATAATTATTAATTGTTCACCTGATCACAAGTTAAGCATTGCACAGAGCTTCTCAATTCTCCGTCAAATATTTCTGACACGATGCTGCGGTATCTGTACATTGATCTTTTCGATCGCTTGATTTGTTTACCTTCAAAAATATATGATCCAATTGAAACTAGAATTGCGAACAATTATGATAGGCTGTCAAGAAAACATTATAGATATCTAATTTCAAGAGAGATGATTTGATTTCAGAGTTCTTCTTAGAGAATTCATTCGTTACTTTGTAGCTCTTAAATATTCACTGCTTTGCTTATAAAATGAAACTTCTTGCTGTGTGCAAACAAGACCATGTGTTACATTAAAGACAATCTCGACCGTCATTCCTTTCACAATAAAATACAACTTCTTTTACAGTAAGTATTAACATGAAACCCTATGAATCCTTGATTATTGTTACTTGGCGGATGCTTTGTATGTATTTGGACGCCAAGTATATTGGTCGGCTCCGTTTATCAATTTATTTATTTGTATGTTCCACGTTCTTAGTAGTGCAATAACTCGCTCGAATCTAGTTCAAAATTTGAAATATAGGTTGCGCAGTCTTGGAGATATTAGGTGTAATCCAAAACGGAAGAAGAAAAAAATGGCACAATAGCCATTTCAATGGTCTATCGAGCTATTCTAGCTTGACAGCCTAATACCATCCAAAAGAATAATAAGAAGAAATGAGCAATTTTTCCTACCTTCTGACGTTGAAAGTCTTTTTTCTCTCTGATTAAACTGCGGAGTTGGGTTCATCTGCGGCCAAGAAGAATCTGCCCTGCGCATGGAGGCCGGATTGCTCTCAGCGGCCGGGTCTTGGCCATGTAACTGGGTCAAATTCTGGAAGCAATTAAAAACAGCTTTTATCAAGTAGAACTTTATATAAGGCAAATAGAAATTGAATAATTGATATTTACATTATAAGATGAAGCCATATGATTGAGAGGAGCAGCAGCTGATACATTCGGAACACTTCCTAGAGATCTGAAACAGAATTAAATAAGATTATATACGGTGGCTTTCCTATCTATGAACATTTCTGCATTGTCAGAGTTTAATAAATCCTTTTTGTATGGAATACAGAGAGGGTATTGTGAATGACTGTCCTGTGGCCGAACAGGTGAAGCTGTTGGCTAGTCATCTATAAGAGTTCAAATTCTGGCTGCCCTCAGTACTTCAGCACTTGTAGCGCACACTTGATCACTTCACTTCAATTTGCTGTGTTTTCATTCTGATCGTGATGTCAGTAAGTGACTGGGGACGCTGTACTCCTCGCCTGTGCAGGGAGATCACATATAACCTTGGCCACGGCTTTCCTATGCTATCAAATTTCAGCATACTCGCATGTTCACATCATGGGTCCATGTATAAGCCTGATGCAGCTTTCCGATGAATCGGTAAATATGATACATTAATTTTACCCAATTTTTTTTTTCATTGACAACCTTTATAATAAACTCTGGTGTATGCACATATATATAAATATCGTACCTGGTTTCAGTTTCTGACATTGTTGAATAGAAACTCTCTGTGGAAGATGATTTGCTATGATTGACAATAATATTGTGGTGGTCGTAATCCTCATTACCAGTAGAAGGTGTCGGTACACTGTCGGTGGAATCAATGCCTTCCACGACCTGTTCAAATATAAAACAAATAAAGGAATTAAACAAAAACATAAAACTGATATACGATCTTATAAATCATCTCGACATCTATATATTATACACGATTTAATATTTTAATTTTTTATAACATTTTTCAAAATTAAAATTTTTTTGATGTAGTCTAGAAATATTTATAAATTTACGATCATACAAATTTAAATTCGACTCAAGAAAGCTAAGAGAAGAATATGATAGATAGATAGATAGAATTTTTATTTTTCATCATTTTAAGGTACAAAATTCGGAAAACAGCAGCATAGAAAAATACGGCATGTCACTAAAACCAACTGAATGGTTTATGATCATTATTAAGTGGAGTAAAAAGTCATTTACATCAACATCTATCGGATCTAGTTCATTGTGTGATGCAGCAGCGGAAATCTCAGCACTGGAAGCTTGTTGGTCCACCCACAATGGGACCGGATATTTCAATTCCTCGTGAAGTCTGTCCATAAGACATCTGAGGAATTCTTGGGCGTCCTGAAGTAAACAAATAAAGAAATTAACAAATTGATAAAAAATATATATATTAAAAAAAATATAGATTACTCACTTGTTGGTGGTAGCCACGGAATGAAGGATTTATTGATTTCAACGTCATGTGGATACCAGTGGGGGTAATACATGGGTGACGATTGGGGTTCCACATGTCGTGAATAAGCTGAGGTAAAACAGAACATGGGTGAACAACACTGAACATTATCAGCAAACTGAAGAGAATAAAATCTCAATAAAAGAAAATTATTCCAGAAAAAAAAAACCTTGAAATAGTTTTTGGCCATTGAGGGCTTCTTGTCAACATTATAAAATTCATCGCTGTCCCAGAAGTAATGTGTGAGCGGCATGCTGGAAAGAATAAACAAATTCAAATCAATATTTAAGCTAGATCAAGGGTAGGCATACTACGGCCCGCATAATTCCTCACAAGGCGATGTCAATTTGTGTGGTCCAGACATTTTCGCACAGGAAAACGCATTCAAAAACGAGACTACAATAAGATTTATATTCTAGGTGTCTTTCGGTGTGGAACAAAAGGTACATTCGCATGAATAATAATTGCGTTTTTGTGGGAAAATAACATTTAGTAAATTTAGTTTTCATTGAATGCGGCCCGCGAGATATTCACATATGCTCCATGCAGCCGGTGGTGAAAAAAGTTTGCCCACCCCTGATCCAGAACATTTCTTTCCAATCAATCTAGACCCTTGACTACACCATAGCTTACCAGTTAGAGATAGCTTGCAATGCTGAATTCATATAACATGTGTTTCCCATGTTCCTAAGCCCCGTCAAGCCAAGTGGAAACGTCATGTCTGAGTCTGTAACATCTGTTTCCATGTTTGCAGCAAGGTTTGGAGGATCTGAAATGTGTATACATCCGAAAATTTCATTAGAGACATTGAAAAACTTATGTTGTGTGATTCAATATTACAATTCGAGTAAATAAATACCTTATTAGAAACCAAATTAACCATTAGGGCTGTTAATTTCCGTCATTTTCACAAACCGTTAACTGGTACAAAATCCTACCAGTCCACCATTAATTATATACTTCAAATTATGGATATTTTAATGCTGGTATTTATTTGGATACTACTTTGGGTCCAGCCAAATTATTTATTTGTTATTGTATTGTTCTAAATTGATTAAACAAAACAATTTTTGAACGCTGAAGGTAATTTTGTCTGATACTGAAATGACGAATTTGTCAAGATATTTAGCATTGATTCTGGAAACGCAGTGGAATGATTGTTTTAAATCTAGCATCGGTTAAAATTGGTTAAAACTTCATGACCGGTCAACTAGCACTTTTGCAACTAAGATTAACCGTTGACCTACACAATTTGCACCAAGCAAAACAATTTAAAATCCTGCTTGAGTAGCATACGTGAAAAGAATAGCCGAAGTGCACACTAGTAATTACCCAACAATTCACTGGCCAATAATTTTTCTATTCACTATCCAGTTTTAGAATTCTGTCATTTTCTATCAATCCCATACTTTCTATAACCACATTTTTGCATTTAGTTTTTACTTGCAATGTTATGTTGTTATGGTATATTTAATGAAAGCGTTTCGCGGGAAATTGGATCTGAAAACTGAGTTACTATGTCTGAAATCTTTCTAAAATAAGGTTGGTTAAATCGTCAACTTTTTTTCAAAATTTGAAATTATAAATAATATTTAATTCAATAGGGTCAAAGTTGAAAATAAATTCTATGTAAATTATAAAAATTGCAAATTTTGACAACAACTGACCTGGCTCCGGCCGTTTAGTTCTTGATGTTTCATTTCTTGAATTGCTTTTAAGAGGTGGAGATCGACTGTTGCTTGTTTCTGTTCTATGATTGACGCTTCCTTGTTTTCTTGATTTTTTGAGAGCTTTCTGATGTTTAAATAAATGTAAATGTCAGTCTTATATTATAAACATAAATGGTATACAAATATGGCACCTGGATCCAAACATAAACATAAACTAAACATAAACAACAGACATTCATAAACATGAACAACAAACATAAATGTGTAAACAAATATATAAGGCATGAATCCAAACATATATGTGAATGCGGTAAAATATTTTTGACAGTAGAAAATTTTATTTTAAACATTAATTGTATACAAATATGGCACCTGAATCCAAGCATAAACAAAAACAACATGCAACAGACATAATGATAAACAGCACACATAAAAATTTACTATAAACAAACATGATTCAAGAATCTAAACATGAATGCAGTGAGGTATTTTTTGAATGTAGAAAATTTCCCATTCTGCCTACATTAATATTAAATCAACTATTTCTTTATGGATTCATACATAACGAAACATAATTTGATGGCTTTATAATATACAATATAAGTTTTTTAAAAACATACTTTTTTATTACTATAGCCAGTCAGCCAATGAGTCAACTACCTTCTATAATCTTTTTAAATCAAGAATTATCATATTTCAGAGACTAATATCCAATAACTCGGAGCTAGAGGTTCGGACAAAACACCAGTAGGTGGTGCCGACATCATTGGTCCTAAAGCACAGTCGTCTATAACTAGAATCAAGGTGACCTTTTGTTGTTGTTGTAATAAATTAGTAATATTTTTCCTTTGGATAATTACCATTCCATTGAGTAGTCACATTTATGCTAGGTGATTGAAAAATCACAGAAAAAAAAACTAATCTAAGGAGAATCATTGCCGTATCTTGGGGCATTTTCTAACAATCGTATGCTTGAATATTACCTAGTAAAATTAACAATTACAAACCATTTGTGCTGGAGTGAAGGAAGAAGGAAGATGGACTTCGCTATTGCATGCATAACACCATATTCTGAAGGAGACCAGGTTGACAGCTATGGAATGCTTGAATTCCTGCAAACAATTTAGATTTTGAGTATTGAGGGTTATATACTGTTGCATGATTCAAAGAACATTTTCGAATGGGCGACTTTTTAATTCTCTAAAATCTCATTGAAGTGTTACTTGACGATAAGTTAAAAAACAGTATTAAGACAGGTAAGTATGGATCAGCACTTGGTAAAAATAAATATTATATTGTTTCAAGCTTTCTTCCCAAAACAAAATATGAAATTGTTGCTCATTATAAAGATAAAATTTTGAAAGGAAGCATGAGTAGATTTAAGGGAAGTTCATCTTCCAGATGAATGGTCTTTCTCTTGCTCGGTAGTAACAGGCACTGAAGCATGAAATAAGGGTAGCTGAAAGTTTTAAACTATCATTCCCTGACCCTATTCCGTAACAGAGAAGCACTGATTCATGATATGACGTTGGAGGTCTGTGTACACTATGCAGCATGTCTAGCCAAAAGAAATTACCTTATAATGTTTTGTACTGTGATCTTTTTCTGATTCCCCACAGCCAATGTACTGACATCCACC
>JAUELA010023446.1:0-11648 GCA_031471845.1 Boltenia villosa | reverse complement strand
CATTATGTCGTCATATTAGATAGCGAATAATTGACTAGAAGTTGTTCAATTCTCTAAAGCAAGCTATTCACTTTTTATATAAAAACACAATTTAAGCTTCTTATATTAGAAAATATATAAATTTATCCAATATTTTAAACAAAATTTATTGGTGTTTAAGGAACAGTGTGTTAAAAATATGACTTCAATCCAATTTTTATGGATTAATAAAAGTGAATAGTCTTCTTTAAGTATATATTTGACTAGCAACACTGTGGTATCTTCATAATAGGATAAAACAGATTACAGGCGAGGGCTTGATTCTGGGGAAAGTAAGTTCTGAGAAACAAAGTTTAAACTAGAAAGAGCTAACTTTAAAACGAAAACATGTTTTGAGAATACCAAGGCACCAATAAACAGCTATGGATATCTTACGGTGATTTTTCAGCCAAAGAGCATAATAACGGGAATCCCGGTTTGTGTGTTGCTCAGAGAAGCGTTTGAAGGACTCTAACGTTACTTTTAAATATGGGATATAGATATGATAATATGTTATGTAGATAGACAAGATTTATATATATCAATTATATATTCAGAGAATGAACAGGATTGTTAGTGCGCTAACCAAATAACACTCGCCAAAGCCAGAAAAAAAGGAATAATTTTAGTGCAGTGGTTCTTAACCTGGGGTGCATACACCCCCAAAGGGGTGCGGGAGCCAGTTTTTGGGGGTGCGAGAGAAGGGTCCAGAAAAATAATTCATTTTTTCGTTTTACTGCTCATCATTTCAACTCGTTAACCACGGTGATTTTCAGAAGGTGAGAATACAGCGTAGAATTCGTAATCAATCACGATTAAGTTAAGATAAACCTAAAGACATTCCCGATCAGCGTAATTTCGTTGTTCGTATTCTATCAGCTGCCGAATCGAATAGTGGAAAATGCAGGAACAATTTCCAACCGCTTCTAATATAGACTACTGATCTTGCCTACTAGGTGAGTGTACCCTCCTACCTACCTTCGTTGATTTTTAAACTATTTCTAAACGTATACAATCCTCAGGACAACTCTCAAATGTTTAGGGCGAAATTTCATTTTCCGATAATTTTTTCTGGTTATCTTCAACAGCGATGTATATAGACATGTGCCAAATGTAAGGTTGCACAGAACACCTACTAAGAGTTATCTGTTACATATTTTATTGTTGCATCTTCACACTTTTGCTGTAAACCTTTATACTGTACATTGAATCTTTGAAATTTGATTCACAGAAGCAAATGGAAGCGCCATTTTTTCAACTGAGCATCTCCCTTTCTGAAACCTTTTGCACGCTTCTGATTACTATCGTTGGGGGTTCACTCGTACATTCGAAAAAGATAAATGTTTTTTTTTGATTTTTCACCCACACGCTGGGGGTGTGGGATGGAGTTCCAGAATCACAGGGGGTGCCGGGATACAAAAAGGGTTAAGAACGTTTCAGTGAGAGAATTAAAATGGTGGGATTAGGGGGTCAGGGGGTTGGGTTTACTGTTAGGGGGATAGGATTAGGGATTTCTTACTGTGACTCCTAGTGTGGGAAACTAAAGTATAACTTTAATTCACGAGATTGGAACATGAAAGAAAACCCACTGTACGGAACTCTCTCTGCCATATTATTTGTCAATCTTGTAGTACATATTCGTTCCTACCATGTATGTGCAATGAAGAAGAGGACAGCTCTCTCCCGGGGTTTATTTGATTCATATGGCGTTTAAAAATGTGTCAATGTACAAATTGCGTTTTTTTTCGATTTATTTCATGCCAAGCGTTGTTTGAACGTGAAAAACATTTTTCATGTAGTTTATGGCTTCATATTATTAAAGTTGAAATTCCGGACATTTCAGTCTTTTCAAAATTCCACCGGAAGCAGGTTTTATGACCAAAAATAGAGGACATGTCCGGGAAAATTCAAATGTATAGTAGGCCTAGGCCCTAGGCCTACTAAACCTAACTTAATTCTCAGTTCGACAGCTCTCGTCATAAATAATTCCGTGCTCCACCTTTTATCATTGTCCATTGTGTGCGCAGCTGTGGAAGGTAAATAGAGTAGTTACATGATAATTTACTGCCAGTAAATAATGGACATAGGCATGTTTGGAACACGGCCATATCTGTGCAATTGATTTGAATAAACGAATGAATACATTCATTCTTTCATTAACAGCATATTGCGAAATATCAAGTACGTAGTTTACGGGTGTACACGAAGTTTTAATTGCGTCATGTGACGGATTTCGTTCTTTGGGCCTTTGCTTGCGTACATTAGCAGTTTACTTCTCATCCTTCAAGATAAGAAGTTGAGTTTCGCTGTGATTACTAGCTTTCGCCAGGGCACCGTTTCTCGCATTGCTCCGGACCAAGGATGGCATTTTACCCCTCGAGCCCCCGTTCTCATCACGTCCCTCTGCGACGAGTAATTCCCGGGGACCCCTGTTGTCACCATAGGTTCCCACTATGTCGATGTTGTTAACATTCGATGGTATTTCCTTTTTTTTCAAATTTGGATTGTGTACAAGGGTGCTCAATCTTCAGTTTGTTCAATCCATGCTTATGGAGACATTTACCAGGCAGGTTCATCAGTGAAGTCATCAGTGAAAAAGGAATCGCCCTCTCTTCTTTCAGTACTTTATCGGGGTGTTGCCATGATAAAATATTCACTTAGAGGAGGCATTATGTTATGACGATGGGAAAAAAAATAATGACGTAATTGGTGACGTCATAATTCATCCACTGGATCGATTCTCCCGCCCATTTTTTGGTTAAGCTACCTAATTATACCTTCATCTTACGTCTGTTTGTTGTGACGAACAATATCAGTGAAGAGAAACGCACTCTTGTCTGGATCCGGCATTTTGTCTTCCGCGAAACATTCCGAACAATTCCGAATAATAGTATTAGGTTTAGATTATTTCAGCTTTCATTCATCAACTGTGCTCATTGTTCGATCACATTGGAACGCGTTGGTTACATTCCAGCCTCTCCATGCGTGGGCGGTTGTATGTCGGCACACTTTCCACCTTATGAGATACTAACTAGACTAGCTACAGCTATAGTGCAGGATTGCGCGAACTTTATCTATTGAGGGAAGCATAATGTTTGTTAAGTATCTCTCGCGGGCGGGCATAGCTAATTTACGGAAAACGGAAAGCGGGAATCGAAACACTAATTTACGAAAGGTGCGGGAGAGCGGGATACTAGCTGGTTAGAGTTAGGGTTCGGGTAAGGGTTAGTGTTAAGTTGCTATTTGATTTGATATCCGTATTCCCACACTTTCCGTAGGATTGCTAGTTTCCCGCTTTTCCGAACCTTCCGTAAATTAGTGTTTCGATTCCCGCTTTCCCGTCTTCCGAAGATTAGAGATGCCCCTCGCGGGCTGCATTCAATAAAAAGTAGTTAGCAGCACCTGCGGGACTCAACATATCGCGAACGCCCAAAAAATGATCACTTTTAATCATGGTTGGCTTTTGAATTTAGTTCAATATATCGTCTAACACCCTCCATTTCAATTCATAATGTCGTAATTATATTGATATTTTCATATTCATTGGGTCGTTCCTTAAGATCTCAGTGAATGTGCGTGTAAACGTTGAAAAGTGCACTGTAGAGTGTAGGATAACAGTAAATATTAGGTTAACCCGCAAGGTTATAGAGATTGCAAGACTAATCGCTACCCATAAGGTCACTCAAAACAAAACAAAAAATGGCGCTAACTCAGTGACCCGTGGCCCGATTTATTTTCTTATTTCGTTTCTATTCTCTTTCACTGATATCATTCAGAAATATGGCGCTATTGTGCGGTGTTTTACTGTATTAAATTACACAGAAGCAAGAAGCAATCCTATGTCCCTTTCACGCTACGGTAGCTCTACGGTATAATTGCCGATTTACAAAGTAAAACTACCGGGCAACCCTAATTTACGGATTTACGGATTTTTCCCAATAATTTACGGATTTACGGAGTGATTTTTAAGGATTCCGTCCCTCCCTAACTGATACTGAATTTACTAATACTAATTTGTATTAAGATGAAACAAAATCCCTGAATCCGTAAATTAGGTTTGCCCCAACTACCGTGGTGCTTATATGCAAATAAGTATTTGCGTAGTTTTACTTTGTAAATGGGTAATTCTACCGTAGTGTAACAGGGACATCATTAGTGTATAGATAAATAGATAGATAGATGATAGCAACAGGATATTTCTTTGTTTCTTACCAGTGTACACTAATACGCACTCATACGCACGCATGCGCACACTATTCACATGACTCAATATCATTAATTAAAGAATAAACAAATCAGAGGAGATTACTAATTCGAAACTGACTAATTTCTCTTTATTAGACGAAACGGAAATGCGGGTTGGAGATGACTTCATTACAACTAACAGGTTTTAAGAGAATTATATATCAAGGTACAGCAGAGAGATATACATTTGTCATCTCTATCAAAATTTAGACCTTCCATTAGAGCAGGTTACCCAGCCAGGGGCTGTTACCCACCAGCGGTCTCAACCTGAGGTACGTGGACTCTTAATAGTAGTAGTGGTTTATTATTTACACAGCATAAACATGGAAAGTAAAGAAAACATGATTAGAAAGTTAACAATACGCTGTGAAGGAACAGCGAGGGACCAT
Organism: Boltenia villosa; assembly: GCA_031471845.1. Lineage (NCBI taxonomy): Eukaryota > Metazoa > Chordata > Ascidiacea > Stolidobranchia > Pyuridae > Boltenia > Boltenia villosa. The sequence continues at coordinate 6,996 of JAUELA010023446.1, read as the reverse complement.
GTGGTCATCTAGTCAGCTGTTACTTCTTACAATAAATAAATATACCGAGGTCTAGGTTGAATTTAGTGATAGAGATGTTATCGAGGGTTGAAAGCAAAAAGTGCCAAATAGAGTTAAGTCCACCAATGAGTTCAGACAGTGATGTAGTTTGTATGTAATAAATAACTAAGCTCCATGCCTACTATAAAGGGGTCAACTAGAATGCTAGAAATGACCATGTCCATTAATATATTATTTTCTCCAGCAACAAATGTCTATGTCCCACTTTATCACAAATTATCTCAAAAAGAATAATAAAGATAGAATAAATTCCTGATTTTAGCCAGCAGTTCGAACTTTGCCATTAATTATGACTGAATTGTAATTAAGTATAATGACCACGGGGTCATTTAGTCAGCTGTTCCTTCTCACAACAAATATATATACTGAGTAGAGAGGTCTAGGGTGAATTTAGTGATAGAGATGATATTGTCATTAATTATGACAGAATTATAAATGAAAAAGTATTGTAAAATATAATGACTTCTGCAGAAATACTATTATTGATATTCATACTTAGCCCAGTCAGAAATTTATCTCCGGCTCATGTATGATATACGCCATATGTCCTCTCAAAGGCGGTATTGGGTGTCATTGAGATGATTTCAAGAAGTGTAAAATGCATAATTACTCAATATAAGACTGATATAGATAAACTTTCCATTTTCCAGTCGGTGGTTATAATCTAATCTTAATCCTTTTTTCAAACTATTTGTCGTATTTTATGGGTTTCCGAATCGAACATATATCTCCATCGAGTAATGGAATAATCGCTGCCATTTTGAACTGCTTCTATTATGACTATTACTTACTGACTACTGTACTGTAGTTTTGTAAAATAATACAAAAAAATGTAAATATAAAATTTTGACAAAATAATAATTCTTTAAATAATAGACATTGTCTTGTTCGTACACAATTAAAAGTTTTATTTCGTAAGCTTTCGCTAGATTTTCATATCTAGCTTCTTCAGACGAAGCATAATAAATGACTGCAAAAAGAAACATGCGAATTAATAACACTCGGTATTGTGGTTCTGGAATAAGTTAATTTAAGACAGAAACCTAATGAAATTGTAACGTAGTGACACAGTTTATATAATTCCTTATTATTCGCTTTTATATTATGAATCAAAAAATAACTTTATATTTATATATAGTTGTTATATAATTGTGTAAACGGGTAATAATACGAAATGGGCATTCCATCAAGGCAGTGAGATTATTTTCATTGCTAAATAGACTACGCGAATAACAGTAAAAAGTATGAAGCAATATAAATGTAAATAATAGTAATTAGTTGAGAAGGGATGATTCCAAATACTCTATGATGACGTCATTTTGGATGACGTCATCCAAATTAGTTCTGAATACTTATATTAAGATTGCGACTCATGTAGATTTTGTTTTTGGAATCTTGATGCTAGTCGGAAGTGACGTCATTCAGCGTGCATCCCCGAGCATATTTGATTACAATAGATAATTAGGGTAGTTTTAATGCACTATTTTAACATGCAATACAAGAGAAAACGAAAGTTGACTCATTTATTGCTTCGAAACAAGAAAATTCCAATTTCGGTGGACGTGACGAGTAACAAGTATCCGTTCTTATGAAAAAGTTTCATTTTTGGAATGAAATTCAAGCATTGCGTTCAAACTGTCAAAAATATGGCTTCCCTAATTTACGGAAAACGGGAAAGCGGGAATCGAAACACTACTTAATTTACGGAAGGTGCGGAAGCGGGAAACTAGCAATCCTAATTTACGGAGGGTTCTGGTTAGAGTTAAGGATATGGTAAGGTTTAGTGTTAAATGGCTATTCGATTTAATACCCGTATTCCCGCGGGTTCCGCAAATTAGAATTTCTAGTTTCCGACTTTCCCGTCTTCCGTAAATTAGAGATGCCTGAAAAACAGAACATTTTTTTAACTTTAACTTTTTTTGTTCGGACCTTAATTCACAGTTAGACTTTATTCTTATTTGTGAAAACTAAGAAACGAAAAAAGCTCTAAAATGAAGTAATATTAAATTTCTCGATAAACTCAAGATATTAGTGTAGTCGCACATCAAACAAAAGTAAAATAAAATCTAGAAAAATTATGAGGAATTTGATAAAAAAAAACACCTCATAATTATACGTATAACTAAAATAACGGAAATATATACATAAAAAAATGATATGAAAAAAACATATTCTGTATCACCGAATCACGTTATCCGACTCGAATAGTCGTCGAATCAAAGTGCACATCATTTTTTTCTTCAATTTTGTCGCAGAACCTTAATTTATTCCCTTAGCTGGAAAAAATTTGAATAAATTTCCAAAATTGAAATTGGGTAGTTTGAAAAAGTATAAATAAATCAAGTAATTTGAGAGAAAGCGAAAGTTGAATCATTATTTGACTGCAACTACAACTTGACTATTTTGAGCATCTGGAGTCATCGCGTGCAATGCAGATAGAGTTCTTTTGCCTTAAAAAGGAATGTTTTTCGGGTTTAAAAGATAGATAGCAAGCTTGATGCTAAACATTAAAGGCTAGCGACGCCACTGCTAGATGTTATATTAGATTCGAAGCGAATTTATTTGATCTAGGTCTGTAGCTGTTGTCTGTGAGTTTCCAATTTTACGCTATGGTAGAACTACGGTAGAATTCCTGAAGAATTGCCTATTTACAAAGTGAAACCGAATGCTAATTAGCAAATAAGCACGACGATAGTTCTGCTTTACAAACCAGCATTTGCGTAGTTTTCCTTTCTAAATAAGCAATTCTTCGTCAATCCTACCGTAGACCTACCGTGGTGTGAAAGAGACATAATCTGCCATGAGTTGCGAAATAAATATCTGCAGAAAATTAATTTTTGTCCTGTCTTCCCTTCATGCATCAGAAAGCAGCGAGAGCGACAAGGATGTTTGAACAAGGATTATAAAACTCGGAAATAATATTGTCTTGTATTATTCGGTAAAAAACGTCTAAAATTATATTGTTTGATAACAAACCTCATAGGTGGCACTGGTTGTCGATGAATTGATTTAAAGAGTTGTGAAATGTATAATTACTCAATATAAGACTTGTAAAGATAAACTTTCCATTTTCCATTCGGTAAGAATAATCTAATCTTAATTCTTTTTTAAACTATTTGTCGTATTTTATGGGTTGTTGTTTTAAGGGGTGTTAAAGCCATGAACATCTAAGGTCATTTAAGCTATGTAGTGTGTGAAAGTTTGTCAGAGAAGTGTGAATAGGTTACCTTGCTCCAGGGTACCGCGCTAAACTAAAAGAAATCAATCTCTTGGTAGCGCCTTGCATGTTAATGTATGTGTGTGTAGAGGAAATCTTGACTCGCAAGAAGATTTCCCCAAAATTGGAAAAGCCGGAGTAGTGCAATAGCTTCCTATTTTACACGTTTCCGAATCAAACAATCGAGCGATGGAATGATTGCTGCCGTTTTGAACGTAAAGTAATTTAAAAGAAAGCGAAAGTCAAATCATTATTTGAATGCAAACGAAGGATATTTCAAGCATCTGAGTCACCACATTCAATGCATATGGCTTTTTTGCCTTAAAAGGGATTTTCTTTAATTCGAAAGTCGAGTAAGTTCGAAATCCAATAAAATTGATTCGACTTAAAAAAGAGAGCTGATAACAGTGAAGGCGGTAGGGACACCAGTACTGGAATATATATATGAGAGTCGAGTTAAGCAAATTATTTGAATCAAAGTCCGCTATTGTTGCTTGTAGTGTGTTAAGGCATTTGATATTGGACACATGAGATACATCATATCAACCCCTTTCTTTTTCCAATCTTTGCAAGTGCAAGTTTTATGATTCAAGGCATAGAGATAGCTTCGATCCGATGTTTCCATCCCTACCAACAAGCAGTGGCGGATTAAGATGGTGCAGAGCCCGTAGCATGGCGAGGTTTCCAAACTTTTTCAGTTGGTGACATACTTTTTGGCATTACAATTTTTCGCGACACATTATTTAAAAATTATATAAAGTATAAAGTCAAAGCTATAATTTTGCGTCATAAAGTATTTTTAGTGTCGTTGGATAATGTAACATGTCAATTTGCATTGACGCCCGTTAGCACTAGCATGTCTGATAGCACGAAGAAGGCAAAGATTGCGCGAATTTGTTCTCTTCTGAAAAAAATGACTGAAACAGCACATTTTTTGATTGATGTATCATATTTACCCTTGGCTTATACATGGACGCCTGATGCAACCATACCGGCTTGCGAGCATGCTGAACTTAGATAGCGGAGGAAAGCCGTGACCAAGGTCACATGAAACCGCTCTGTAACGGCGAGGAGTTCAGCTTTTATTCATGTATCAAAATGTGTATCGGCTATCAAATTATAAGATGATTGTGAGGGATTACTTTAGATTCGCTTGAATAATAAAATTTAGATTGGCAATTGAATTTTCAATCATACTGGCCGTATGACCACTTGCTGCTCTTTTGACAATAAATACCGCATAAAGACTCCAATTTCATTGAAATTCTTCGACTTTACTAAATATATGATCCATATGCCGAAATGTAAATGTCGCTACAACCCTCCCGTTGACCCTGTGACGCTACGCAATGTCTGAATTCGTCAATAAGTATTAAATTAACGATAAATCTGGACAATTATTAAGCATGAAATGTCTTCCATACATTAAAGTGTTATCGATACAATCTGATTGACCTCTGCTCGCGACCTACCTATAGGCTATTGGCGACACACAGTTTGGAAAACTCTGCCCTACCCCCTTCCGTTTTGAGTGAAATTTGCGTTATGTTATTTTTCTGATATTTCATAATTATACACAACGCGCGCCGTGTTGTGTTTTCTAGTTCTACGTATACAATCTTCGGTATTGCCTACCAAATTCCTCATATTTTCACTTGCTATACTTTTCTTTGATACGCCGCTCTTATTGTATTATCTTTGAGAAATTTTGGTAAGCTTCCACTTATCACCGCTACACTCTAATTCTCATGTTCATTTCACACTGTTAGGGTTCGGGTTTTTAAATAATCAGATAGTTAGCGTACCGTTGTTAGGCTGGAGAGGAAAGGTATCACTGAGCGGTGACATGTGGGAGATCACCGAAATTTGGAAGTCATAATATGCCACTTGCAAGTTTGTCAAATTTTGATAACGAAGAAATATCTTTGCAGCAAATTGTGTATTTTCCTTCCATCCACGGAGCCATATGCAGCGTATGCTCGAAAATAATATTGTATTGTATTGTTCGGTAACAAACGTATTGTTCGGTAACAAACCTCGTTTCCCTATGACGTACATCCGCCCTTTGCACTAATTACCTAAGGATAGCCTTCGGCTATAACGCGGTCATTTTGAGAATCTTAATAACAAGTTAATATTGAACTATTACCGCAATTTTCACAAAAATAGATCGTGGTTGATTTATTTTCGTCCGATAAGCTGAATAAGTTGTTCACTAAGTATGTGGGTGTAGAAATTGCTGAAAGCCGCGACGAGACTGAGTGGCAAGCAGTTGATTTGATCAGATAGATAGATAGTGTTGTGTCCCTTTCACACCTAAGGTAGATCTGCGGTAGAATTGTCAAAGAATTGCTTATTTACAAAGTAAAACTACGGAAATACTGATTTGCAAAGTAGAACTACCGCCGTACTTATTTGCAAATAAGCATTTGCGTAATTTTACTTTATAAATAGGCAATTCCACCGCAGTGTGAGAGAGGAATTGGTCGAAAAGTTATTAGGTTAAGTTCAATTACTGCGGTTAGATGTGTATACATTTTAATAATTCAACGGTATGGAGGATTTTGAGATATTCATGCTCCTTTCACACTACGGTGGATCTAAATTGACCAAGGATTGCTTATTTACAAAGTAAAACTACCGTCGTGCTTACTTGCAAAACAACACTTTGTAAATAGGCAATTCTCCAGTAATTCTACCGTAGTGTGAAAGAGGAGTCGGTCGAAAAGTTTAATTACTTATGGTTGAATTTACAAACATTTTAATAATTCAATGGTATGTGAAGGATTTGAGAGATTTGGTGAATTTAGCAATTAGTGCGGTCTCTAGTTATTTTACATTTTTGAACAAAATCCGCAAAATCGATGAGTTCGGACTCATTCCTGTTATGGTCCGTCCCTGCTTCAGGTGGGTATATACGTATCGGTATCCGGACATTTAGTCGATTTTTTTTCATTTAGCCAACATTTTTTTTCGAATATTTTTTTTCTAAAAATTCAAAAATTATATCTTAGAGTTAGGGTTCAGGTTAAGAGTTAAGGTAAGTGTTTGGGTTAGGGTCAGGGCTAGGGTTGGGATTAGGATTGGGCGTTAGGGTAGTGTTAGCTTCAGGGTTAGGATGGTTAGGTTCAATTTTTTAAACAAAAAAAATCGAAAAAAAAAAATTTATGAAAAAAAATGTTGGCTAAATCCACCTCTGCAACTTTTGGTTAAATGTCCGTTGGATAAATGTCCGGGATATATCCGTATCACCTTGTTGTTTTTCTTTGATTCGGAAATCAACATTTAAGGTCATTCATGCCACGTAGTGTATGGAAATTTGTTAGAGCTATTGTGACCGTATACTTACAATTGTGACCTGTCACAGTGCTCAAAGATATCACAGTGAAAATATATATATATAATTTCCCGCGTGCCGTGCATGTTTGTGAGTATGTGTATGGCTACTAAACATACATTTTCTTGTTAAATTACAAAATGGATTGATTTAACAAAAAAAATATATATATGTATTTTGCATTCTTACTACAGATACAGATATAAACTGTGATTTATTATACTATTATTACATTATAATTTAATTTTCTTGGGCAAATTTGACGTCATATAAGCATGGATGACGATTTGGACACTTGGATTAACACATTGCGTAGAGGTATTGTGACGTATGAAAATGGTGACAATGAACATCTTCATCAGCAGACGACATGTGACAATGA
>JAUELA010023335.1:0-11649 GCA_031471845.1 Boltenia villosa | reverse complement strand
TGGTCTATTTTAGTTCAATTTGTTACAAAATCTGCACTTTAGACCTTTGGCTTTCTGATACCAGTGTAGGGGGAAAAATGAAATTTTCTATTTTCTTCGAGTTCAACCTTCTGTCATTTTTTTTTTGTGTTTCGCTTCAATGATTTTATCGTTCTCGGCCAATTCGCGAAATTCATGTTTGATTTGAATAACACGATGCAGAAAAAATAAGTTTGCGAACAAGAAAAAGTAACTTTACATTTAAAGAAAGCAAAATGATATGATGGTAATTATGAAATATATATCACGGCAAACATAGTAAGTGTAAATTAAGCTCAGAAGATCGACATATTCTACATTATGATACATTTACATGATAAAACAATAAAGACAGTAAATCATCAAAATAAAGAGCAGAACCGCTCGTGCCACACAGTAGAACTTTTTATATAGCGGAAGACTCAATTAAATATATGTATATAGCACGATTCATTTAACCAGAATAAAAGACGGAAAAATATCACGAGATTTTTCTTGATGATAATCATACGCAGTGGCGGCTCGTGCCATAATCAAATGGAGGGAGCTACTAAACCGAAGCTAATTTAAATTGAAAATCGTTTTTATAACCAACGCATAACTCTTAAATTCTTAAAAGATATAGAATGTGGACTGCCTGCATCCCCTATGGACAAGCCGTCATCTGTTTCAAAAAAATACATGAATATTAAAACACATCACACCAATTAAACTGTAATGATTATTATTTTAATTACCATTTTATTTCTCATTAAAAAATAATAGTGAGTAACGAGTGACTTTATTACTCACAAGTCTACAAGGTTTCTTCCTGACTCTAAACGATTAAAACTTTCATACAATTGAGTAAGAAGTGAAAATATCATTCTCAAGCGCTTGCAGACACCTTTGAACCTCACATCAGTTATGAATCCTCTTTTTAAGCCCTCTTCACAAATCTTCTCGAATAGCTGCTTACATTGTTTTGTTTTCTCTTCTGAACCGTCGTGACTTATAGCGAGTCCCACGAATTCGAAGATCTCATCCACACAGCTGCGGTTTATCGCATGTTTCTCAATGAATTTTTCGTGTTGTTGTTTGGCTTGATTAAGTAATGACTGGGATTCATGAGCGTTTTGATATATACGTTGAGACAAAACGATTTCGATTACCTTGCGCATAGTCGAAATGACATATGCGGAACTCGAAACAGGAAGAAAGTCTCGTTTCCCATATAAATTTTTCAAAATGCTTCGATATGTTCTTTTCAATAATTGTAGCCATTCTTTTTTTCGATGTTCCTCATTTGCCTCAGCTTCGTGTAACAACAGGCGTTTCAGTTCTCCTACAAATTCAGGAACCACACTACTATGGAGCAGCTTTAAAAAAAGCTCTCTATCGTTGATCGATGTTGTAGAACTCAATTCTGAAGTACACTCTGTAAAATCAGCATCAATCTCGCATAATTCAATGCATACATTAAGGCAGAATAACGAGAACATCGCCGATAGAGAATTGTTACACGAAAAAAAGTCTCCATCTATTCGGAAGTCAATCCCTAATCGCCAACAAACCAAATCAACATCAAATTCATCTCGAATTCTCGAACCAATCTTGGAAAATGCTTCTCTGATCGATTCTTCTCCACTTGGTCGCTTCAAATATTCTTCGATTATTTTTTTGCATCCCAGCATTATAGAGATCAGACGTCTATAATCAAGATCAAAGTCAAAATGTGCCAGGTTCTCACAACAACCCTCTAATAATCCAAGCTTACAATCAACTTGTCCATTTTCATGAGTGTATCCGACATCTCTCCAGGCATAAATACATGCAATCAAGTATTCCAAATCTACTTTTGTGCTTTCATTGAAAATTCCCCTTTCATGCAGCTTTCCGATCAGATCAAAGAGTGAATCTTCTGACATGTTTAAGTTGATGCTTTTTGCGACAGCAGTCAAGAAGCTGCAAGCCAACCTGTGAAAAACATCTTTATAATCATATGAGACAGCTAAGAAAGATAGAGATTGAATGATTTGATCTTGTAAATCGGTACTGGGAGAAACATCCTGAAAGATCGGTACTAAATTGAAAATGTCAATCTGAGTTGGTAGGTTGATTCTGAATTGTTTTGAGGTTGTTGCGACCATATCACTTGATGATACCTCATACAACATTTTTTCTCTTTCGATTTCAAATTCTTTAAATACCTCTTTATCTCCAAATATTAAACGTGTATAAAGTAGAACATCGATGATATGATAACCATTCCTTGTATCCTCTGTTTCATCATTATCAAGCAACAACCAGGCCATCTCTGAAACAGTTTTGATCAATTCCATCTCGAAAGGTTTTTTCTTTGTAGGATCCCTTCCCAGAGGTGTTTTACTTGCAAATGGATGACTACTGTCTAATCTGATTCCAGGTTTGATGACGTCATCCCAGAACCAATCCTTGTCACTTCCCTTCCCTTCACTGAAGTCATTCAGCTCAGGAATGGCCAAATTTCGCAACGGGGTTTCCCCAAAGTAGAGGATAATGATATGAAATAAAACTGAATACCATCGGAAGTACTGGTAAACTTCTCCACTGTGTTCTCCTTCTTCCAAGAGAATCATGCTCTCAAAATCCGAAAAGGGAGTGAAATCCTGACGGGCGAGTGATCCCATTCCAACATGGGCGAATATGCAGGGGGGAGGACCAAGTAAGTCCAAGCAATGGTTTGAAATTTTTTGAAAGATTGAGATGAAGTACTCGGAAGTAGATGTCATAATTCCTCGTATCATGGGAACGTCTAGCACGGTATTTCCTTCCTCATCTTTGTAATTGTGTCTTCCTTCTCTCATCTGCATAATATCTTCGTGAATAGATTTAGAACGCTGATCTAACCGAAGAAAATCTTTACGACAAATGAACTGTTTGATATCACTTTCAATCTTAATCATGAAATGCGATGCATCTGAGACTAGTTTTCTGCAAAACATCTTAGTTTCTGTGTTAACATCTTGCCCAATTTCAATCTTCTTCAAACACATTCCTATGCGCTTTTCCGACGCTACGGCCAATCCGATACTGTATGTGAGATATGACATTCGTTCTCTCGTATTATTTGCTTCTATTTCGGGTTTCATTTGGCAGAGAGTTGCCATTTGTGCTAAACGTTCCGTATATTGAATCAGCGTCAATAATTTACTTGACTCGTCGTGACCAACTTGTGATTCGATACTGCGAGTCGTTTGAGAAACTTTCTGAAGCTCATTTTTCAAGAAATGAAATATTTTTTGAAAAATCGAATCTAATTCGCTTGTGCGCAAGGTAATACTTCCCTTTATTCGGTAGAGTCTGGCCATTTGTAGAAGAAGTTCCGCAGATCGAATCAGATTATTTGAAGCTCTGTTTGATGTATAATTACTAGCTTGGCATTCGTCCGTGTCAAAGTTTTGAGAAACTTTCTCCAGCTCATTTTCCAAAAACTTCGATATCTCTTGAAACATAGAATTAACTTTGCCCATGCTAATGCGAATATGGGTTGGTAGAAAGTTTTTAAATTGCTGTGTAGTAGATGCGGACAGATGACCTCCTGATGCCTCATCCGACATAGATTCTCCTGCGTTTTCAAATTGTCCATACAGCTTCTTATCTCCAGCAACGAAACATGTGTAAGCTAAATCATCGCTACTTAATTCATCTATTTCATCTTCATCAAACAATAAGCTGGCCTCTGGAATAGGTCCCATCACGGATAGGGGTGTTTTACTTGAAAACGGATGACTACTATCGATCCATATTCCTGGCGTAATGACGTCATCCCAGTAACAATCTTTGTCACTTCCCTTCTCTTTACCGAAATCATTAAATTCGGGGATGGCACAAATAATTTGCAACGGGGTATCTCCGAAGTGAAGGATAATGATCTGAAATAACATTGAATACCATCGGAAGTACTGATAAACTTCTTTACTGTGTTCTCCGTCTTCCAACAGAATCATGTTTTCGAAATCCGAATAGGGAGTGAAATCCTGACGAGCAAGTGATCCCATTCCAACATGGGCAAATCTGCAGGGAGGAGGACCAAGTAAGTCGATGCAATGTTTCGAGATCTTCTGAAAGATTGAGATGAAATAATCGGAAGTATACATCATGACTTTTCGTACGATGGAAATGTCTATCACAGTGTTCCCTTCCTCATCATTGTAATTGTATCTTCCTTCTCTCATCTTCACGATATCTTGGTAAATAGATTCAGAGAAGTGACGTAAATGAGGAGATTCTTTAAGACAAATTAATCGCTTGATATCACTTTCAGTCCTAATCATGAAATCTGTTGAGTCTGAGACTAGTTTTCTGCAAAAAGTCTCTGTCTTTGTGTTAACATCTTGCCCATTTTCAATCTCCTTCCAACACATTTTGATGCGCTTTTTCGACGCCACGGCCAATCCGATACTGTGTATAAGACATGACATTCGTTCGCCTGTACTTCGCTCTCTCAGGAAATCGAATGCTTCCTGAAAAATAGAATCTAATTGGCTATTGCGAAAAATAGTGCTTGCTTTCCGTCGGTAGAGTCTGGCCATTTCAAGAAGAACTTCAGCAGATCGAATCATTGAATCTCTGTTTAATATATCATGACTGGTTTGGTATTCGTCAATTGAAGACACTCTACTCTCGTTCGCACCCATGCTTGGAGAATAGCGAGCTACTCCTTGTTGGAATATTTTATTGTCACTCTGGCTTTCTGGCAGGATTTGGTTTTCAACTTAACTATTTATATATTGTGTAACAAAGGAACAAGATATATTAGAATAATATTGTGCACACTATGATACGCATGCGCGAAGAAGTATTTGAACTTCGAATATTTGTCTTTATATAAAAATTAAAGTGTCATTAGGACGACTGTTCAACCAGCACCATCGATATTCGCCAACAGATGGCCAGATTTTTTATTTATTCATTCTATTTTCATTTACTCGAGTTTATCTCGTTGTAATGAATCTATAGCAGTGGTTCCCAACCTTTTTTTCTTCATTACCCACTTCCGATTTTTTCTGAGTTTTCATTCCCCACAACCTAAAGCCCCCTTCCCACCACTTAACCGTAATCGCGATGTTGCGCCTCAGTAAATATATATATACATCTGCGCAATAATATATTTATACATTATTAAGATTTTCATTGTATATACTGTGTGTAATTTACAAGTGCGTCTGTTCCCCATCAGAAACCCCTGAATTCCCCACAAGTGGGGAATTCCCCACCGGTTGGGAACCACTGATCTATAGCGATGTATTCCGCCATACGTGTGTAAACTGATAATGTATTGTCGGAATTAGTAATCTCAAATTTCTATTTAAAAACTGCCAACTCACATTTTAGTTAAAGCAATTATGCAATCAGTGTCTATAATATTACAGTAACACAGATAATAATAACACAATATGGAATATACAACATTCGAGATGACTTTGATTAAAAATAGTAATAAATCCCAAATCTCCCCTACGCACATACACCTAAATAAAAAGAAGAGGGGACATTGGACAGTTGGCGGTATGTACTGAGATAACAGTTTATTTTAATGAAAAAAGTTCAATTTTTTTCTCAAAAGGTGAAAAAATTTTCGGGGGCCTACGGCGCGCCGTTTCCCTATTTTACCAATAACCTCAGATACCTATAAACATCGGAGAATACACTTAGTTTTGAGAAATATTATGTGCTAATGTTAACGCCTTTATAGGCGACTAAATTAGATCAATAGTTAGCTTTCTTTATAGGTTTCTTTTTCAGTTATCGGGGGAAATTTTTTTAGTTCTCATTGGTTCGAAATACACTTCAGTGATAAATCCAAAATATCTCCCCTACTCTCTCAAAAGTATTGTATACTATATCTCACAGAAAATCTATATTCTGAAGTTGATTGAAAATTTAAGTAATATCGATCCCCTTCCTTAATTTCCCTTTCTGAAATTTTCGTATATAGATATTTGAGAAGAGAAGGTCCCATTTACCATTCCAGATGAAACAAATAAGACATTGATGCAACATTATAACATATATAAGCAAAGACACATGATTGACACTGAAATACATACGGATACAAGTTTGTTTGATCGATTCTTGTAGGATTTAGCTCGATTAAGCTTAATTTTTTTATATTTATACAAAATTAGTAAACTGCTCAATGAACCTCTAAATCAGGGGTTCCCAACCTTTCTTATGCTCCGCACCCCTAAAAAAATATTATGCCCTCGCACCCCTAAAAATAACAATTTTTTTAAAGATAAAGAAGATGAGTTTTTTAAATAATTTTTAATATATAATACGAAAAAACGAAATGTTAACTCTATCTCGCACCCCCTGAAATGCTTTCTCGCACCCCCAGGGGGTGCGGGCACCCCTGGTTGGGAACCCCTGCTCTAAATACTTCCCAACGGCAACTGCAATTGACGGCTCGTGCGGGTTCTAGGACAACTGCCCCGAACACTTGCCTTATGAAAAGTAAATCAATTTATGCTCCATTACCTGCATGCCCAGCATACGTGATTACTCACTCGTTCTTCCAGTGGTTAGAATTAGGATTAGGGTAATAATTGGGTTTGGGGTTAGGATAAGAATTAGGAATAGGTCTAGGGATGTCGGCGAAAGAAAAAGCTGTCGACAGTCGCAATAGACAGTTGTTCAATATAGAAAATTAAAAAATACAATTTTGAAAGCAAATTAATAAACTTCCGCTATATTTTCCGAAATCAATACAAATTAATTCTAACATCAGATATATAAATTATCTCAAACTCATCCATCCTGTACCTCATACCTCAATTTTTTTCTAATAATATTTTTGTCGAAATTATTTATCTGATATCGATTAAACAACATTCAACCTCCTTACAAAGTAGCAATATGTTAATAATACTCACCACAAGGCATTAAAAGCAGTTGGATCCTGAGCGCGATTGCTTACACACAAATTGAAAATTATATAAATTATGTTATAAGTCTGCAATAGATGAGGAAAGTCCTGACAGGAATGGAATCTAATAAAAATAAATAAGTTAATAATAACAATACAGTGTTTACAAGTAACGCTAAAAAAAAATCCTTGAATAAGGATAAACTCTTTACAGACATCCTCAACTTACTTTGAGATGCACTAATCTAAATTTAATTAGTTACAAAAATTCTATTATGGGAATACCGGGTAAAATCAGAATTGTTTGAAAGATATCCAATGAAGCCATATCCAGACTGGGTCAAGTAACTACCACATGGGTTGGCAAATTTTTTTCTTCGCGAGAGCATCTGTGAATCTCTCGCAGGCCGCGAAGAAATTTCATTTACATTACATTGAATGGCACTGACGGCGTTGAGCGGGTTAAAGACTTGAAAATAATACTTCGTCCATCGTTATCATCCGTTTGCGTTTGCAACATGGCTGCGAAATCTAATTGTAATCTCGTTAAACGCGTTTCTATGTTCGGATATGTCTCGACCACACAAATTCGCCTTGCAAAAAAAATTCGCGGACCGCACAAAAAGACCTCGGAAGCCTGATGCTGCCCGCGGGCCGTAGTTTGCCACCAATGAACTACGATATACTTGAAGATTAACGTTGAACCTAACGGATGTTGTTCTTTTATTTTCGTGATTACTTTTCCAGTAATTTTCCATTGCTGGTTAATAAATAACCCGTATTGTCACAAGTTGTTTCTTTCGCAATCATTGTTTAATTCTGTCGAATTGGAGACATTAGGAATGGCACGAAAATGTTACTGGCCAGGCATTTCCGAATTTTGATCCGTTGCGACATCGCATGGTGACGTCACTCAAGATTTTATTAGAACTCTTATTATGACTGCATGGTAAAAGCTAGGAAATTGGAACTTTCGCAATATATTTTAGTTCAATATTTATATCTAATTAAACCAATACTTGAACTTCAACATGACAATTACGGGGTAAAATGGGTTTTATCTGAATATAATAAACAAACGAAAAATATCTGGCCAGGTGTTCGCAATAAAATTTTATTCATTGTCTGGTAAAGTTTTCCCTGCGATTGACTGCTCACTCCCTATATATTGAAACGCTGCCAGAACTCTCATTATTTAATATGTACACTGATGTTTGGTTTTATGACTCGCGCTGAACATGGGGAACAACTTTTAACACAATTTGTTCCTCGTTATCGCTTGACAAATAAGCTAATGGCGTCATGGAAGACTTTATGCTATCCGCCCATTCATGGATAGTAACCGAACTAAACCATTCTTGATGCCACGGATTTGCACCCGCAATATGAATAATCTTACTTATTCATGATTCAAGTTACGTCATTATACCACTTCGAAGACTTACAGATGTAATGAAGAATTGCCACGTGCCACCAATGAAACGAAATATTCGCGATGATGTCTAGTGCGTCATATTATCCGGAAATCATTGCATTCGATTTCAAATATTTGATAGGAATTATCTGAAATAGACTCGGTAAGGAAAATGGAACCGTTTTCGATTTGAGTTCGTTCATCGTATCATTGCGAATCATAAAATCTCATTATCCTATCCTAAGCCTATGTAATTGAAATATATTTATGTGTAAAATTTAACTCAATCTGTATAAACTTGAACCCAAATATTGTTCTACACGGCTACCCTAAGCTAAGCTCCATATTCCTCAGCAAAAACTATCTAGTATATATTATATTAGCTCATATGTAAGAAGCTTAACTCTCAATATCGAACTCTATCCACCTCAACTCCATTTTTAGGATCATCACCACTTATGTAATGATCAATACAAACTCTCAGTTTTTCGTCACGTTATGATCATTCCACTTCAATATGTCATGTTTGCTTGATTGATATTCCAAGGTAAATAATAAACTAACATCTTTGAATGAGAATGAGTAAAATGTGCGGATGGTGAATGATAAAAAATAAAAAAAAATAAGCGCATGAGTAAAAAAAAACGAGAATGATGGACATAGGCAGAAGGGCTAAAGTTCATAGCTAAAATGTATTTCAGCTGAAATGAAATTCATCATTTCCTGAATCATAGCGTTATGCAGCGGCTTGACAATAGATATGCAATGGAAAAACTTGTGGCAGAACATTTTGCATAATATTTGAGTAATTATCATTTACCCAGATGTCAGATATGGCGCACACTGTTACGCTTTAACGAGGGTTCCTATATTGTAGTATGTCGATCCAACCACAAACTATTAGACTTTGTTGACAAAATGTAATCAAACTAACTGCCTGTTCAAGAGACCTAATACAGAGGTTTTAATTCACACACAAAAAAATCAAGAACTGGAATATTAAATTTAGACATAAATATATCAATATAATATATAACACATCTGAGCCGGCCCGTAATTGGCTCCTTAGAAAGAAAAATGTGGGCCGATGTTAAGAAAACGCAACACATTGTTTCGGTATGCTACTTATTTAATCTGCACACCTTAGTCTGTCAGTGTGTCATTAGTCAGAGTTACCTGTAACTGGAAATTATAAATATCAAAACCTTTCTTTCTAGCCGCCCTCTTTTTTATATTATATTTTGTAGTTTAACATATTCTTTTTACGGTGATCAACATTTATTCCTTTCATTTAATAGACGTATCTTTGCTTTATCTTGCATTCACAACAAAACGAAAACTCAGCCAGGACGAACTAGCTATATTATCACCTTTGATATTCGAAGGTAAATAATGAACTAACCTCTATGAATGAGAATGAGTAAAAAGTGCGGATGGTAAATGATAAAAGAGAGAAAGAAAAATAATCCCATGAGTAATAAAAAACGAGAATGATGGTCATAGGTAGTGGGGCTAAAAGTTCATAGTTAAAATGTATTTCAGCTGAAATGAAATTCATCATTTCCTGCAGCGGCTTGATAATATAAATGTAATGGACAAACTTGTCATGTATTGAAGTGAAGTGATCAACAAGCGTGTAATGCATCGTGAAGTTGAAACCGAGATTCGAACCCAGAACCCCTAGGTGGGCATAGATGACCAGCTGACGGCTTTACCCGTCCGGCCACCGGACAGCCTCTAGTTTATTAAAATTGCTTTACCCAGTAATTGCTGGAGTTTGAAAATAGCATCTCACGGAGTAGAGAATGACGTCATATGAAATAATTAGACGTCAGTTATAAATCTTAAAATACTGCAGTGCGAATATGTACCTTGCTCAAGGCTATGGCGCTAATCTATGAGAAATCAATCTCTTAACAACGCCGTGCTTGTTCATTATGTGAGTGTTAAGGAAATCTTGATTTTTTTTTATTTATTGATGTGATTGTATGTGCATGTGTGTGTGAGACGGTACCGATTACGACTCAATTCGATCGATGGTCATATGGACCATACGGGAATCGAGTAAGCTACCGCCCAGCTGGACGAATGATACCTTGCTGAAGGATATCACGTGGCATCCGGTAGATTTGAACCCAAACCATCGAGGTCCGAGGCGCAATCTCTAACCGTTAGACCACCGCGCCGCCCAGGAAATCTTGACTCGCAAGAAGATTTCCCGAAAACAATTTGAGCGACCCCTGACGTATTTGAATTGAACTCTTCATATGCGCAGCTTCATCGAAAATATAGAGGGGTGAATCGATCCAATGGTGGAATATGACGTCATTAACCATGTCATATTTTAACGCCGTTAAATAGTATTTTCTCTGTTTTATTGATATGCAATCCCAAACAAGGAATGATTGCGCGTTCATAAGCACAACAGATTGGCCACTCTTGTAGCATTATAAACTTAAATCTTACAAAATACTGCAGTAAGATTCCTAATGAATACTTATACAAGGTTTAAATATAGTTCTGCATCTGGCTAACCTTGAATAATTTATTTTGAACTATTTTAAACAATCAACCTGGTATAACACAAATATACTTCATAAAGTAGTTGCCGCTGATATATCTAGTTACAGTTTATTTCTATTTCCTGGTTTATCTCAGTATACTATTCAACACTAGTATGGTGTTCTTATTACCTACTTGATGAAACACGGAAGTCACAATGCGGAGGAGGCGCCGACGAATCATATGAATGCTCTATAAAGACAATTCTTGCATTGACTTATATTCTGTTTTTTTACTCATCTTATGAAATTCATGACGTCACACAAAATTTGTGATTACTTCCATCCCCCTCAATAAAATGTATTCACATGAGGCCACGACTCTCATCAATTCTTCTCTTAATTATTTCTTTAATCTTTAAACTAGATAGAAAAACTACAAATTCATTTTAAATACTCATGTAGTTCCTTGCATATCAGGCGCACCATAATGTAATAACATGAGACCATCTGTGCATCCTATAGTTATTGCAGAATATAGTTATATTCTATGAATTCTGATCTTGTTCAAATCAGAGAAGTCATTTTTATCTGAGAAATAGTTGACTCCACGTAGAGGATTTACAAATTCAAGGGGAGGAAATTCACCGCACTTGCCCATTGTTAAGCCCTCCCAATATTAAACCCGCCTGACCTTGACCGATGAGCGATTTTGCTGTTATGATCGAAATAACGCAGTGCTTGAAATGGTTTAATTTTCGAGTCCGATTACATATGAAATATATAGCTGCTCCTTATATTGACTCCTTAAAATACTGGTGATTACG
>JAUELA010023224.1:0-11650 GCA_031471845.1 Boltenia villosa | reverse complement strand
TTCGAAGCTTCGATTGGAAGTGCCCATCCCTAGAGACCGGTAAGTGCATTAGGGGTCATTGAGGGACTAATAAACTGTACCTAACTGGACCAATTATTTTCCGAAAACTTTTCTACTATAAAAGTGTAATACGGAATGTTTTATTCGGAATGAATTCTGGTTTATATACTTTTAATTGTTGAGTTCTTCATGTTACTAAATAGATTTGATCTCGATTAAATTTGATTAGAACCGATGTCAGATAAAACCTTATAAAAATTAGCAAATATGAGTGAATATTAAAAGCAAAGAGTAGAATTTATAAAAACAACTTCATAATGAAGTAAATTTTCATTTATTAAATGCATTTCGTATAATTTCGTGGAGTCTAACCATACATGAACTGCAAAACAAGTAGGGAACAGGCCTGGGTAATCGACCAACACTCTTATTACTGCTTCAAGCTGAAACCGAATGTATTATTATCAAGGAATCGTCCCTTTCCTTCCTCCTTCTCTTTAAGGTTGTAGAAGGTAATAATGTTTAATTTTGCTATTATTTACTACAAAACAAGTAGGGAACAGGTCTGCGTAATCGACCCCATTTTATTACTGCTTTAATTAAGCTGAAACCGAATATTCCATTAATAAGGAATCGCTCCCTTTCTTTCCTCTCTTCAAAGGTTCTATAAGGGTAATAATGTGTTTGCTAATATTTACTACAAAACAAGTAGGGAACAGGCCTGCGTAATCGACCGCATTTTTATTAACACTTTAAGCTGAAACCGAATGTATTATTATCAAGGAATCGCCCCTTTCCTTCCTCCTTCTCTTTAAGGTTGCAGAAGGTAATAATGTTTCATTTTCCTATTATTTACTACAAAACAAGTAGGGAACAGGCCTGCGTAATCGACCCCATTTTTATTACTGCTCCAAACTGAAACCGAATGTATTAATATCAAGGAATCGCTCCCTTTCCTACTTCTCTTTAAGGTTGTAAACTGTAAAGGGTAATAATGTTTCATTTTGATAAGATTTACTACAAAACAAAAATAATTTTAGAATATGTTAGTAAATCCTTGTAACCACAGGTAGCAGACTAAGGAACTAGAAGAAACCAACTAAGCTTCATTTTGTATTTAGGAGAATTAACTTCATAATGAAGTTAACTTTCATTTATTAAATGCATTTCGTATAATTTCGGGGACTCTAACCGTACATGAACTACAAAACAAGTAGGGAACAGGCCTGCGTAATCGACCAACACTCTTATTACTGCTTCAAGCTGAAACCTAATATTTTATCAAAGAGCAATCGCTCCCTACATCCTTCTCTTCAAGGTTGTAAAGGGTAATAATGTTTCATTTTGCTATTATTTACTACAAAACACAAATAATGTTAGAATATGTTAGTAAATTCTTGTAACCATAGGTAGCAGACTAAACAACTAGAAGAAAGCAACAAAGCTTCATTTTGTATTTAGGAGCGGAAATGAAGTTTTTATGGACAATAGGGTTGGAAATGCGACTCATTTACACAGCACTTATAAAACTGAAATGTGACACTCTGGTAACTTATATGGCAAAATAAATGAGACAGTTATAGTTTCAACTTAGAGGACAAATTTGATCAAAAAATGCGAGTGTTACTATTCTTAATATATGTACAGGTTATGTTCTAATCAAGCTGATACGGACGAAGCTGCCTACTTCTGTTAGTGATTTGAATGGAAGCAAGAATATTTATTCCTAATTTTGAAAGGTCTGCTAGACCAGTGGTTCTCAACATTTCATGGTCCGTGGCCACCCTTCTGAGGTCCTCAACACCTCCGTGGCCCCCTGCCGTCAAAAAATGCAAGACGCAGTGACGCTATCCTGCACAAAAGACTTAAATATAGCCTGCTCGTGGCACCCTGGCGAAGGTCTCGTGGCCCCCGGTTGAGAACCACTGTGCTAGACAATAGGGTTGAAAATGCTACTTATATTCACGACACACATATATATATATATTATCACTTATATGACAAATAAATGAGAAAATTATAGTTTCAATTTAGGGCCAATTTTGATAAAAAAAAATGCACGCGTCACAGTTCTAAATATCTGCACAAGATATCTCCTAATCAAGCTCACACTGACGAAGCTGTCTACTTGTTTTAGTGATTTGAATGAAAGCAAGAATATTTATTCCAAATTTTGAAAATTCATTGACTCGCCTTAAGCACTCTTAGCCAGCAGAATACAAAGAAAATTATAGTTTCAATTTAAGGGGGAATATTGGATAAAAATGCACGCGTAACAATTCTAAATATATGTACAAGTTCTAGCCAAGCTGCCTGTTTCTGCTAGTGGTTTGAATAAAAGCAAGAATAGTTATTCCTAATTTCGAAAATTTGATAGGGGAAATATTTGATAGAAACATGCGCGCGTTACAATTTTAAACATCTGTACAAGGTATCTCAAGAACCTCGGGAATTATTCGGAACCAGCTCGAACGGTTCAAACACATTTGGAGTCGGAATCGGTACATTTTTTCCCGACCCTGACTCCTGTCAAATTTGCTCCGACTCCACGGCCCTGCTTAAAACACTCTTATTCAGCAGAATACAAATCTATAAATGTACTAGGTTCACGCTGCCTGCATTTCGCAATTCATACTAAGAACAAAGAAGCTGTTACATATTACCAAATTCGACAATTGAACAATAAAGCTTGCATCGCTTACCGACAAAAACAAACATATATGCAATGCATGTATCGTTCCGATGCAAACGTTAATAATTTACTAATATACCGCGCGACCTGTTAGCATTAAATAACACCTGTTTCAAGGTAAAAGCACAAAGTTCAACTCAAAAACACACTTAAACATTCATTGCAACAGCCTGTCATAAACATGCTAGCCTGTGAGCAATTTTCGCAAGTATACAACAGGTGTGATTAAATTTGTAAACAGTTCGTTCCCATGGCAACCATTTTTAAAACTCTCCTAATTGAACCAGACTGCATACCTATACTGTGACGTCATTGCTTCTCGTCCGTAAAAGCTCGCTCATGGTATTTGTTAGTTAGATAACAAACTGAGGTTGTATTGCTAATTGCCTTAGCCTTACCGATTGCAGTTCATATTTATTCACATATAATGAATGGGAATGCACGCCGAAGTACAGTCTATAGCAGGAGTGGCGAACCTTTTCAATTGACACCCAGGTCACTTTTGATACCTTAATTTGGGAAAAAAGTGGGTCACAAATTATTATTGAACGATGATTTTTGAGATAATTAGATTATAAAGAAGTGTATGTGTAATGTGTATGCCTGAAATCTCTTTCACAATAGTATAACTGAACATTCTTCCGTATAAATGCCAAAAAGCGGAGCGGGTTACTGAAATGTACGTCGTGGATCGGTGGTTAACCATCCCTGGTCTATAGGCTACATACTTGTAAATTTCAAGGTTTTCATCGCTGTGGTTACGTATGTTGGATTTGTAGAGTGTCTCTTCCAATGAAACTTCTTTCATAATCGTTAATTATATATATGCCTCAAATGGCTCAGAAAGTGTCCGTATTTAAAACAAATACCCACGCGGGCCTTGCAGTGTGTTGCTTAAGCAGCCTTAAGCAGTAACAGGATTCAGCCGGTTCGCACCGGTTCGTAAAAACCTGCTCTTGGAATTCCAATAATCCCGAGAACCGGTTGTTACTTTGAATCAGGGGTTCTCAATATTTTCCCATGGACACCTTTTACTTATACCAAATTTTGATTGACCCCTCATAGATCTGTTACTGGCCTTTGATAGTCAAAAACACGACTAAAACTAGATAGATTAGTGAGAAAACTTGTTCTTAAAATTTTTGAATCCCACCACTGGCCCTCAGCTGAAAACACATCTCCAATGCGTTGCGAAAAATATCAGAGAAATCGCAACGCAAGCTTCTCGTGATCTGCGTGATACGAACGAAGAGTCAGTACTCAACTCTATGGTCAGCCAACATCACTAAGACATTTGGCGCATCCTGTGTGTTTCCACCTTCAGCGTATACTTTGTTTCAAGCCTATAGTAACGTACATTTTGTTATTATCACATTTTTGTCCATACACCTACATATGTGTGCTGGAATCCCCTCCATTTCTGTCATTGAATGCGGTCTCCCCGAAATTGTGAGTGAGATTTCTTTTCTCCCCGACGCGGGGTTTTATTTGCCTACTCTTGCCGCACACTTCTTACCTTATCTAAATAATCTTTTTTTCTTCATATTTTTTGTAATTAATAGCATGGTTGTCACTACATTGCATCTTGCAATGTCATAAACCATTCAGTCGGTTTTAGTGTCATGCCATATTTTTCTATACTGACCGCTGTTTTCCGAATTTTGTATCTTAAAATGATGAAAAATCTCTATCTATCTATCTACACCGAGTTACTAAAACCATTCCCATCACTGTTGCTGAGTTCCCTCTAAATTCAACATTAAACCCAATCTTGTGCGTTGTCTAGGTAAGCAACTATACTAATGAAAGAGCCACACTAGATGCATAACAGTAAAAACAGTCATAAGACCTAATTGATAGAAAACGATGTAATCATATGACGTCATCACCGAAATGCGTAATTAGAGTAGGCTGGTTTACACATCTAACTATTTTCCAACCTAGATATAGACAATATTTATTCTTACCATTCGTTACTGTATGCGTTGCATTTTACAGTATTGTATATAGCAATGCATACTATGAATCACTTTACTTCACTCTAATGAGTAATAAAATACTGTATCTGCGACCAAACGCACTAAGCATGCTTCCTGACGTGAGCACAGAGACATGCATTGTGTCGCGAAGCTGCAATGCTTTCGTACATTGTAAAAGTTGGCAGTTATGTCATTCGTAGGATAATTCAGTCTCAATTTAGTAAAAAGAAGAATGCCCGCACGTTTTCCACTATCGTCTTTTTTGGAAACTCGATTCGCGAGTTGAGCTATTCATTTATATTTATTGACCACGAGCACACGTCACAACTGCTCAAACTTCTACGCATTGCTTTATTACCTTGCGTTAAATGCAACAGTTATAAAAACATGACATAATATAATCTATACCAGGGGTGCACAACCTGCCGCCGTGGATAATAACCTATGCGGCCGTGCACAATGCACATTCACATTAATTTAGGTAATCATAATTCAACTTATTGAATTTTTCCAATCTGCACAACTCTCGGGAAATATTTATATACTTTTTCGTACATAAAAGCTTCAGTCTAGATTCATTTGAAAGAGGATACAAAATACTTGCAATTTACAACTCAAAATGGCCACAATTGTTTGGTTACACTGGTGACCGTTAGTGAAAATAAAGTCTGTAATGCGGCGGCAATAGCGAAAAGGTTGTGCACCCCTGAATTCTATAACCTTGAGTTTGAAAAGAAAAATATTATGGATTTAAATTTCTTTTTATTACATTTGTGTATACACTTGTGGTCATTAATTTCCAAGGTAGGTTGAGGATGTTTGTCTTTGGGGATAGAGACATGTTCTACCAATGAAAGCTAGATCTCTTGGTGCCACGTCGGCTCGGTCTAATCAACTTCTCAAAAAATACAATAAACTTACTGAACTACACCAGACTGAATAATCCTAACCTAATCGAAATTACTAAAGCAAAGTCACAAAAGATAAAAATTGAATCGTGCAATATAGACATCGCCCCAGTATTTCAGGCTGCATCGAACAGTACGTGCTTAACAAGACTTAACCTCGAGCATGGGCGTATATGTCTGGTCGGGTTTAATATAACTGTACTGGGAGTTCTTTTCCAATCGAACCAATGAACTTCAGAAGTGCCTGATAATGACATTGTTAATTTAAGGCGTTGTAACCATACCTGTCAACCAATAGAAGAACTTGCAGTACTCCGGTTTCTCGAATTTTCGGGAAATCTCGTTGTCAGTCAAGATTCCCTGAACGCACACAACATGCACGGCGCTATAGAGAGAAACATTTATTTTATTATAGCCCGGTACCCCTGAACACTTCACACCATCGCACACTACATTGCCGAAATAACCTTATCAATTGAAGGCTTTAACACCCATAAAACACAAATCCTGTACATTTAGCCAACAGACATTTCTTTGCGTGTCACTAACCATAACCATAAGATATAATTTTTTGAATGTCCGTTGGCTAAATGTCCGGATACCATAAAACACATAGATAGATAGATAGAATTTTTATTTTTCATCATTTTTAGATACAAAAATTGGAAAACAGCGGTCAGTATAGAAAAATATGGCATATTTGGCAATCGCTTATTAGAATTAAAATCCGTATGCAAATAGCACATTCACCCTAAGCGTTGAGGATAATTGTCAGCCTTTGAATCCTCATGATCATGCTCATAGAGGAAACCTGAAATAAATTGTTGTTTACAGGTTTCCATTGGAAATTTCAGGGCGGAAAAAGGTATTTGCGCATTATTCTCGGGCAGGGTATATAATCCCTCTGCTTGACAAGCTTCCATACACTAAATAGCCTAAATTACCTTAAAGTCGATGGTTTCAACGAATCCCGGACATTTAGCCATAATTGAGATCATAACAGAGAGAAATTTTGCCAACATTCAAAAAAAAATCTTTGTGTGCCACTAACTCTAAACTTACCCTAACACTAACAAAACCCTAACTTTAAGATCTAATATTTTGAATAATGGCGAAATGTCCAGATACCGATTTCAACGCCCCTAAATCAACAACAATTCAGTTTGGCAAACAATAAAAAGAACCAAGTATAACTTAAGGTACCTAGTAAACTTTGGTCGTTCTAAACTTAGCGGCAAAATGTGCCGCGCTCATCATTTCCTGTTTCATAAATGTAAGTGATCCAAGGGTTTCCTGCATGTTATCAAATTTAATGACAGAGAAATCTTGCTGTGCTGCTAATATCCATATTTTTATGAGATTGCTGCGCGCGTTGGTTCCATTGTATCTGGATTTTGCTCATTATATTTTTTTGTTACTTACTTTGGTTGTATAACACATTTCGAGAGCACCTTTATTCAATCAAATCTTGACTGATATAATTTCATACAAATACTGCTTTGATTACTTTCAATAAAAATATTTTCATATATTTGTTATGTGTAATCTAGCTTCTCCTATTGACATGGGTAATAAATGTGAACTTCCATCGACTACATGACGCATAATAAAACGTGTCAGTGACTTAAGGCTGGAATACACGTACGCGGTAAACGCACGCGTTTTTTTGGTTGTTTCATTACAACCGCGCGGATACGTATGGAGTTCATTCACGCGAATGTATAAAATATAATATCGAAACGCGCCACCACAAGAAGTCAAACGCGGCTAAGCCCGCTTTCGCATGCATGCGCGTAAGCTTTGTCGCGAACGTGTATTTCAGCCGTTAGGCTACCCAACGACAAACTTCTATCCATTAATACTCCTCTACCACTATCTTGTTTGCAATCTAAAAATGGTATAATATTTAGGTTCTCATTTGCACCCCTTTAAGAGATTTAAGTGGGCAATTTTTATGACGTCAGCGATGAGGCAATGATAGAAAACAATTGCCCGAAGTCACGTAGAAATTTTGACTGAGAATTCTCCTCTGAATATAACAATGCTTCCAAGGAACCTAAACTGCAGGGTATGATCACTTATTTAGCCTGCCTTTGAACCAATAGCTCGGTCTTAACTCCGTCCTCAAGTCCAGCATGCTCAAAAGCTGGTGTAATAGCGCCGTGCGGTCATGTATAAGCCCGATGCGGCCTTCCAGCGACACGCGTGTAAATGTGACCCATCATTCATTATTACTTGGCGAATGCTACGCTCAAATCTTGACCAAACCTCTTTAAATCTCGCACTCATATAGATATATCGCTTCTTCTTACGCCTATTTTTATTGTTATACCTACGTCACTCTATAATGATGTCATTCAGAATTTATGCTATCCACTATTCCGTCCATAGCAACTAAGGCATTCACGATACCCAAAATTTGCACCCTCGTTACTAATGAACTATAATACACATGGCTTTTTGTATAACTTATTTCCAAATTCCGTCTATAAATTTCCTGCCATGCCTCACATTTAAACATTTAGATGCCTCGCGAGATCATTACACTTGGTCAGTGTGGAAATCAAGTTGGCCTTACATTTAAACATTTCTCCATTTAATATAATGCAGACTTTTCTGTAAAACTGAGGAGCGACTATGAAATAGTAAACAATCTTGATTCAACAGCAGTATTCACAGTACCAACAGTGCCTATGTTTCCAGTCTGTAAGGTAAGCCGGAAACTCGTAATTCTTGAACCACTCATGAAGATGTAATGATTCACATAGATATTTCATATTTTTATAATCCAACACATGAGATCAGATGGAAACCATAGATTCCGTGACCAATACCCTACGATTCATTTAGTGACGTCATATCTCTAAAAAAAAATTGAGCAAAATATTCCTGTTGATTCGAATGGACTATAAATTTACGTGATATTGTTCAATTGTATATCTGAACCCGTATAAGTCACTAGATTTTATCTGTACATTGTCATATCTATATATATACCTATTCTCGTGATTCTGGAAAGTCGTAAAAATAGTTTTAGTCCTGTTTACCCAAAATTTGATCACCTCAAATGGAGTTCTGCGGTCTCCATTAGCTTAAGGCCAGTTTGCAATAACTGTGCATTTTTGAACTGTTAGAACTGCCCCTTTACCAAGTTACTGCACCTTTAAGTACGCTTTTAAATTTCGGAGCGGAAATTTCCATGTAAGCTGTATAATTTTTGGTAATATTTTAGGTTCAATATTTCAAATTGTATTTTGATGGGATTTTGTTGCCTTATTCCAATCCCAGGGGTGGACAAACTTTTTTTCTCAGACAGCCGCATGGAGTATCTGTGAACCTCTCACATGCCGCATTCAACAAAAACTAAATGTACTTAACGTTATCTCCACACAAAACGCAATTATTATTCATACAAATGTATTAATTGTTCCACAACGATAGACGCCTCGAATATAAATCAACGGTTGAGTGATTTCTCGGCACGGAAGAGTGGCCACGACCGCTAACCGCGACACATGTAAATTGGCTTATTGTGGTCTCGTAAAAAACGTTTTTCTGTGCAAAAATGTCTGTGCCACACAAATAAATTGACATTGCCTTGCGAGGAATTTCGCGGGCCGCACACAAAGACCCTGCGGTCGTAGTTTGCCCACCGCTGCCTTATCCCGATGAAAGTGTCAGTTGTTACTGACTGAGAGATGATTGAAAGCAAAAATTTGGAACGCTTCACGATTTTGCGTGTCATCCTTGCGCAGGGGCCATGCTAATCTTCTCTGTATCGTTCCAATTTTAGTATATGTACTGCCGAAGCAAGTACGTTAATAGGTATAAACGGTGTTCTCTATATACCCCTTAGTATTAAATAAACACCAATTTATGGTGAATTTTTCTTCAACGTCGTCAAAACGTTTTTCTGTGAAAAACGTGAATTAGCGAATTCGCTGTAGCGAAGAAAAGTCAACAATAACGAACAGCGCCAGTTTTTGCCATTGACCGTTTGTAAAATCCAATATCCCGATTTTCATTTGTTTATAATGATCTATGCAGAATTTTTGTTTGCTGTGTTTTGTGTTAATACTTAGCTGTTAAGATGCCT
Source organism: Boltenia villosa (assembly GCA_031471845.1). NCBI lineage: Eukaryota > Metazoa > Chordata > Ascidiacea > Stolidobranchia > Pyuridae > Boltenia > Boltenia villosa. The sequence continues at coordinate 1,975 of JAUELA010023224.1, read as the reverse complement.
CGCGAGATCATTACACTGCAGGTCGGTCAATGTGGAAATCAAGTTGGTTTTGAATTTTGGAAACAGTTATGTGAGGAACACGGGATCCGACCAAACGGAATTTTGCAAGATTTTGCTACGGATGGTACAGATCGGAAAGATGTTTTCTTCTATCAAGCAGATGATGAACATTATATTCCAAGGTTGGGAAACATTTTTTATAAACTCTGTGTTGTTCACAAATGAGGAGGCAATTTAAATGGAGGGTAAAAAACACACACACATTGGGCAAACCTAATTTACGGAGTTATCGATTTACGGATTTTGTTTCGTCTTAATAGAAATCAGTATTAGTAAATTGGTAGCCAGTGGTGATGTGCTATATAATAATTAGTTTGATTAATTCATATTAGCGAACACCGATAACAAATTGTCAATTTAGCGGTGACGCGCAACGGGATTCGTCTGCGTAAATTGACGAAAACATAGGCACCTCATTACGTAAGCACATCACCACTGGCATTCTAGTAATTTCAGTATTAGTTGGGGAGGAGGGTTAGGGTAGGCTTAGGTAATAGATATTTAGATATTAACAGTAACTCACGTAATCCTTAAAATCACTCAGTAAATTAGTGAGCAAAATCCGTTCATCCGTAACTCCGTAAATTAGGGTTGCCCACTGTGATGTTGTGTTGAACAGGACAACCTTAATTACGGAGTTACGGATTTTGACCACTAATTTACGGAGTGATTTTTACAGATTCCGTAAGTTATGGACCGACTCACTAATTTATTATATACATATCTATTGCCTAAGCCTACCCTAACCCTCCTCCCTAACTAATACTGAATTTACTAATACTAATTTTATTTAGATGAAACAAAATCTGTAACATCGTAGATTAGGTTTGCCCGTTGAACATGATAATGCAATCTGCAATGTCATAAACCATCCAGTTGGTTATAGTGTCATGCTATATTTTTCTATACTGACCGCTGTTTTTAAAATTTTGTATTTTAAAATGACGAAAAATAAAAATTTTATCTATTTATCTAAACTGGACATAGGGTAATTTGCTGTGTTTTTCATGGAGCAGGAGGGAAATTGAATCGCATATACACAACTGTGATGTTGTGTTGAATGTGATAAAAATGGGGACTGATCTATTTACCATACACCAAGTATATTAGGTGATGTTTACAGGTTAATTGGTCATTGCTTTCATCTGCCATCCAAGTTCAATTTGCTCGCAAGTCGGCATGATTGTGTCATGTGTCCAGTCCATGTAAACGGCTTTCCGGTGAACTTCTTACTTTCAGCTGCCCCTTGAAAAATAATTGAAAAAAAAGAAAAATAACTAAAAAAGCCAACCTAATATCTATAACCCAACCCTCCTCTCTAATCAATACTGAAATTATTTTAATACTATTCTGGTTAGTGATGAGGGAGGATTAGGGTTGGTAATAAATGTATATATTTTTTATTAATTTTTTGTCAAATTGCAAAAATTAACAATGTTTGTATAAACAGGGCAGTTCTTTTTGATCTCGAGCCAAGAGTTGTGAATTCTATCAAGAACTCGGAGTATGCGAATCTCTTCAACCCTGAGAACGTATATCTGTCTGAGCATGGAGGGGGTGCCGGGAACAACTGGGCTGCAGGGTTCCAGCAAGCTGCAAATATCCATGAAGAATTGTTCGACATCATTGATCGAGAGGCAGATGGATCGGATAACCTTGAAGGTGAATTAATGAATTATGAAAGAGAAGATTTGTTTTATTGATGCATAATTATGCATGTGCAGCAATACACATCAATGTCATCTTTTTTCCAAATTGTGTAGTTGTCACTAATACAGAAAAATGATCTGTATGTCCGGATTGAAAAAATCTTCCCAATATGGAAAAAAATTTAGTGATTTTTTAGCTTGTTTTATTGCCCAAATTTTGAATAGAAAAGTTTAGCGTATCTAATCATTCTTGATGAAAATTTTTG
>JAUELA010023223.1:9808-20942 GCA_031471845.1 Boltenia villosa | reverse complement strand
AGGCACGGTGATGAATGACGGCAAAATAAAAGAAAAACGAATGACTACGTACGTTGGAGTTGTCCCTGATAGTAAGTCAATTTGTTCATTAATGACTCGTGTAATGTTTCAACCACTTACTTTAACAATAACTACACTGTTGATCTGAATAATGTTTACGAACAAATATTAAACAATATTACATGCAAATCAGCCCCGTGATAGTTTCATTTCCTCTTTTTGCGACGAAATGAAAGAAACAAAGGCGTGGATACCCGGTGTTTCCCTTGGTACGGCAAGAATAAATAAAACCCGATAATAGCGGAACCTCTTTATCACGCCATTCCGTAGCTAATTCTCTATTCGATGAGACTGGCTTGAGAGAAGGCTACTTTATTCATACGGAGGAAATGCCGAAAAGAAGTAAGAATTTATGCATATGTGCGAAATATATTTGATCAATATATATGTGTTTCAACTCCTATGATATATATAGCAATCGAAAATGAATTTTAGCAAGCTTAATTAGGCCTACCCTGAAATGAGTATATTTCTGGATTGGCATCTTTCAAATATTAAGATCGTTGATAGATAAATGGCGATGTGTGAGCAACAGCTTCAATAAATTTTACATGGATAGCATTCAACATTTTTTTCCAAATAATTATTTCATAGAACGAGAACAAGAAATTGTTGGAGAAGTTATTAACAAGGGAGTGAAAAAGAGTAAAGATGGATTGAAAGTCATCGGTGAGATGGATATTTTATCGCATTTCCTATATCGTAATTTTGGGTTTAAATTTATTGAAAGTTGCAAACGATAGACAATTTGTTGTTTAATTGCTTTATGGGCATTGCAGCGTATTTTACCTGTAGCTAAGAATATTTCGGAATTGTGGTGTGTGATGGTTTGTCAGAGCAGTGTGAATATGTACCTTGCTCGGGGTGTACCGCAAAAACCAGAGATAAATTTATCTCCTATTGGCGACTTGCATGTCCGCGTGTGTGTGTGCTTGGGAAATCTCGTCTAGCAAGAAGACCCGTAAATATTTCAGTAATTTTGGGGAGAAGCAACGCGCAAGTGTGTGTGAGACGGAAGCTATTACGACTCTGGAGCCTTACGGTCATGGAGTTAGCTACCGCCTAGCTGGACGAATGATGTCAACGATATTGTCAATTTTGATCGCAATTGAATGGCACCATCTAACGGTAGCGTATTTAAAAAAATCCTCTTACATTGATTTTTGGTGATGACTGTGTAAGAAATGAATTTAATTCTTGGTGAAAGATATGTTACTGATATATTAGATGTCATGAAATATTTATGTGATATATGGAGAGGACAATAATATTCTTGTAGTATAGTTGATTGTGTGGTTGTTAAATGTATGCATCTACGTGGAAGTTTAATGCGAGAATAATCCTCATTCATATAAATACCGGTTGATGTTTCTTTACATTAAATAGAATATTGATCTATTCTGTTCCATTTTCACGTTGATTTCACTTATTTATTTATAAATAAAATACTTTTTCAGCGCCACCTAAAAACTTCGAAAGCAAATCGGTTGTAGGCACGGTGATGAATGACAGCGGAATAACAGAAAAACGAATAACTACGTATGTTGGAGTTGTCCCTGATGGTAAGTTAGTGTCCTATTCAAATGAATTATTGTGAATTATTGTTCATGAAGAAGTTTAAAAAAAATTAGTAATAATTTATTTCTCTTTTTAGAACCGGAGAAGTTGCAGACGAAGAAAACCAAAAAAAAGGAAGAAATCAAACGCAAAAAGAAGAAACCCACGAAAAAGGAATAAAACTCGACGATGACGACGGGTACATCAACATCACAGTGAAAGGGAATGGAATGAGTGAAGTATTCAGACAGAGGTTCAGGAAGACCGATAGAATCGATGAAGTCGTACTGGCAATCAGGAAAAAAGAGAAGTTTTTCGAGCTATGAAACAAAGAAGGGAACCGTTCAAGGGCAGCTCTTGGTTGATGCAGGAATCGAGAAAATAAGCTAATTGAAGCGATTGAACTGGTGCTTTGTCGCAGTAAGTAATGGTAGTTACTCTACGTTGTGAATATTTAGTATCTTGGCACATAATCCTTAAAGTTCACACAGCTTTCTTAATAACTGTGAATAGTTCATTTATTTTGATGTATTATATTTCAGCCCCCTTTAGCCTAAAACACATTTTCCATGAATGGAATCTACAAACCACCTATATGAATATGATTTGAAAATTATGTTCAATTCATTTTTATGCCTGAGCATTGAGCTAATTCAATAAACAACACTTAATACTTGATGTAGTTCCATTTAAAGCAGCCGACTTTGTATTTATATTACTATACCATTAATCTTTGTACCTCACAAGGCTCGTGATTGAATAAAATTGTAACAAAACTCCATTGTCCGTTTGTAAAACATATTTACTCTGTAGTTAACGGTTACCCGTGAACATCAGAGCGTTCCCTCATTAATTATTAATTCACATCGACACAAAATACATGAAGAATGTTTCAGATTTTTTTGCGTCTATGTTAGAGAGTAGCTGAGCCGCTTATAGCAATGCCAGGAACTAGCCATTATTTTGGTTATCATTTTCACAACTATCTTGTTCAGTTTTAAAGACTTGTTCTTTTTTAAAGACCTTACGAACTTCAGCAAACGACTACGTACATCCTTCCAGCACTTATATTTTAACAATTTGAAATGACATCATGGAAATAGATGAAAACTGCTCCAGTTAATAAGGTATGGTAATTTGATTCTATAGCAATCGTTGGAGGTTTTGGTATTGAAAACAAATAATTTCGTGGGTTCTATCAACTTTTCACCCACTTAAGTTGATAATGCATTGGATAGAGCTATGTGTATGCAATGCGGAAGTAATATTCAGCGGTTGCTGAATTAGAAATACATTCAATAAATAACGATCAGGCAAGTCAGGTATTAATTGAATAGGGTCGGATGTTATTATTATTTGAGATTTTTTACGAATTAAGATCAGTTTTGTAACTTTAATTTAATGAAAATTATATATATTTCGTGAAATTACCAAACAGAATTTGAAACAGACCTTAAAAAGCAATTTGTAGTTACGTTTTAAAACATTAATAAATGATTATTAAATAATTATGACGCATTATATGATATGACAGAAGGGTCGCGCGAGAGGAAGCCCCAAGTATCTTAAAGCATAGGGGCCCAGTCATGGTTAATACGGCCCTCGCTGTCCAACCCCCCCTAGTTCTTCAGTACGATCTTCATTGTCTAAGAGGTACGGCAGAATAGTGATCAAAAACACCAACATTGAGCCAGAGCTGACGCATCCTGTACTGTCGTTTACTCTCGCTTGATCAGCGCGGCCAGTTTCTATGATAATTTGAAATAATTATTGTTAAAAAATCATATCATAGTAAGTACATTAAACAGAATAATATTTTGATTGCCTTGTTTCATGGTCATATCATCTCCTCCGTCTATTCTGTTCAGAACAGCAACACTACCAGCACCTCCTGAAAATAACGATATAATTTACGTCACTTGCGCCCTATCAAAATATTACCTTTTCATATTTCTGCGAGCAACACTTAAATGACGACGCAAATCCTTTATAATATCATTTTAACAATAATTCTTTAGAGGAATTATGTTACCCTGGTTCTTATTGCGCCATCTTTTAAATAAAACCAGGTACATCTCATCCAAATATACGTTTGGGTTGACATTAAATCAGTCTGCAAGTTTTAATACCGTTGAAATATTTTTTGAAATATTATTTTGTGATTTTGTCAAACAAGTCTGTGGAAATCCGTATGAGTTGAAATTCTATTAGAAATGTTTAATTGAATATCATTACAATATTTTTCTTCAAATTCGAGTTTGGGCTTTTGTCAATTAATATATTTGACTATAATCAGCTCAAATAATTTGAACACAAATTGTAGTCAGCTCTGTGCATTTCTCTTACCTTTAAAAAATTTTTTCGAACCAGATTGATCTATATATCCTGTACCAACATCAGCCAATGCGACTAATTTAAACATCTTGAAGCTAAAAACATCTTAAAATCTAAAACCAAAAGTCAAATGGGAAATGAAACACTAAAAAACAATCTCGACCCAGACATCTTATAAGCAGACAAGAATATGACCAGCGTTATGTATGAAAGCACATGAAATTAATTATTGCAAGAGTGACAGTTTTGGTATAAAAAGTGACACCAATCATGGAAAAAAATATAAAAATAAGATACAAAATTCAGTTTTCACCTGTGACCCGCGACGTGTATGTTTAGTGCTGGAGTGGCCCACAATGACAAAGAAGTTGGACCACCCTGATCTATATAATCGTGAGCTTCTAATTTCACTGACACGTTATTTACATATTGAAAACTTACCAATTACCGTATCTGTATTGTCTTGATTTATGGTCATATCACCTCCTCCATCTATTCTGTTTAGGACCGCAACCTTACCAGGACCTCCTGAAAATATCGTATTAATTTACGTCACTTTCTCCCAAATATATTTCCTTGGTGCTAAATCAACCCAATCAATGCCCTTGTGTAGTGACTGCGTAAAAAACCTCTTCCTATTTCTGAATATCACACAATTGAATGGCGATGCAGATCCTTTATAATGTCATTTTCGCGACAATATAAATTTAACAAATGGAAGTAAAGAAAAACCTTTCTCTGTTGGTATCCTATTGAGGCCAATATGGAACATTTTAACAATCATTCTTTATTGCCCAGGTCGTCACTGCGCTGTATTTTATACAAAACAAGTACAACTTACCCAAATATGCGTTTGAGTTGGCATTAAATTAACTGTGCCATTAAAATATCATTTGATATATTTTTGAAATGTATGATTTTCATAGTCAAACAAGTCTGTGAAAATCCGTATAAGTTGAATTTCTAATAGGAATGTTTAATTGAATATCATTATCAATATCTCAAATTCGAGTTCTGAATCTTGTTACTTTATATTTGACTCCAATCAGCTCAGATATTTTGGGCACGGATTGTAGTCAGCCCTGTACATTTCTCTTACCTTTAACATTTATTTTCGAACCAGATTGATCTATATATCCACTATCAACATCATACAGACCATGACGGGCGTTGATGTCGGCTCCAGCTTCTAAAATTCAAGGTAAACATTGAATTGCAGAAAAAAAAAATAATACATTGACACGAAAATGTCCAGACAATATTTCAACTAGAATTGCGCGCTAAGCGCGGTGACTCGGTGAATCTTGAAATCCTAGTAGTTATGTATTGATCATCAAAGAAGTTGTCATGATCCTAATTATTGAGTAAAGAAACAAGAGTTTGAAATTAAGAATCAAGTTTCTTCTAGGTGAATTCATTTACTCTAGTAGATACTAGATAATTTGATATAGAGGCATAACTTCTAGCAGAAACATGTGGCGTAATTCAAGCCATACGTAGTATCGATTAATAATATTGTGGTTACAAATTTTGGAATCGAAAACCCTTCAGTTTCGATGCGATTGGCGTTGTGGTGTAACGCATAGACTTTTGCATTATGTCATTACAGAGTGACGTAAGTTTAAAGCAATATATCTATATGAGTTCCAAGTTTGGAGAAAATTAGTCAAGATTTGAGCGAGTTATCGCACCATGCAAATCCTTGAACGTTTGAATGAAATGATGTACTAATTTATTATGACTTCCATGGAAGTAGTTCAAAAAATAGAGTCAATTAAAGAAATATGTAATGTTCGAAGTGGTATTACGGCGTAATTCAAACTAAATCATGTGTATAGTGTAGGTTATAAATAATGCGAGTGCAAATTTTGGGCATCAAGAATCTTTTAATTCTGTTGTTATCGATGAAATAGTGTATAGCATAAAGTCTTCCAGCACGTTATTACCATATTTGTCAACGCGATAACGAGAAACCAATTTATTGTGTTGAGAGTTTTCCATCGTGTTTTGCGCAGCGTGAATAAGAATCAATGTATTTATTTCTGGCATCGTTCCAATATATAGGAAGTACAAGCGCAAGTAGCGATAACTCGTAAATATTTTTTATTTTATTGCGAAAAGCTGGCCAGACATTTTTCGTTTGTTTATTATATTTAGATAAACCCCATTTTATCCCGTAATTATCATGTTAAAGTTAAAGTATTGGTTTAATTATATATAGATATTTTACTACAATATATTGCGAAATTTCCATTTTCCTAGCTTTTACCATGAAGTCATAATAAGAGTTTTAATAAAATCATAAGTGACGTCACCATGCGATGACGTAACGGATCAAAATTCGGGATTATATTGCCGTTTGATGACTAGCAGCTAGGTACCAATTTATTTACTTTTTCCCTAGTAGTCTCGGAGATAAGGGCATTCAAAAAATTGTAAAAATTTCAAAGTGATATTATGACGAAACTCCTATATAGTACAAACGTATGACGAAATTCAAGCCATGTGTAGTAAAGTTAATTAATATCACGGGTGCAAAATTTGGGTATCGAGAATGCCTTTGTTCGGTTGCTATTGCGAAAGAGTGGATAGTATGAATTATTGAATGACGTCATCATATAGTGACGTAGGCACGTCGAAAAGTATAGGCGGGAGAAGAAGCCATATATCTATATGAGTTGAAAGTTCGAAGAGGTTTGATCAAGATTTGAGCGAGTTATCGCGCCACGCAGAAACTGGAACATACAAACAAAATACAAAAAAGCCAAGTAATGAATAAGTAGAATAGAAAAAACAAAATAAATCTCGCAACCTTAATAATATATGATTTTACAAAATGGGAACACTCGGGTATTTGGAAAGAATGAACATTCTCCATATTCAGTTTTGTAATACACACCAAAATAAATGAATGAATTATATTAAAAGAAGATAATTTTCACTCACCAACAGTTAGGACTTCATTTCTTTCATCTATTTCTACAATTTCAGCATCAAGTATTACATTTTCATACATAGAACTACCCCCAGCTTCGCCGCATTCAGCCATGTGAGCTATAATAAAACTAGCCGATTTATATTATACCAAAAAAGGGACAATATAGTTCACTAATGTATCGTTTATCCTTAAAAACAAGAAATAGAGTGAATAAATTAAAGTATGCATACAATTAATAGAGTATGTTATTTATACCAAGGTGACACCAAAATATGTGTCATATCACGCGTGCTGACTGGACTGGGGCTCTTTCTGTGCCAAGGACTTATTAGCAAGTCTTTTCGCAAAAATCGTTTAGTGCCAGAGACTAAGTTCACGTTTGTGTCCCTGAACCCGGGTTGCTTTAATGGCATCTGTACTAAATGTCTCCCGAACTTTCCAAATTGCATCATTTCCGTCCTGATGCAAAGGACCTTAGTTGTTATAAGCGCCATTCACTTTTCCCCATTACATCAGCAAATAAAGGGATAGTCAAACGAGTTTGCTTGTGGTAGAAAATTTTGAATTACAAAGCAATGTAAGTTCTGCTTCTAACCAAGGAAAAGGAGGTGAAAATTTCATCACAATCAAAATATTATTCTGTATGAAGTGCCTAGTATGATATGATTTCTTTTAGCATTAATTATTTCCAATTATCACAGTAACTGGCAGCACTGCTCAAACGAGTTCCATTAAGAGAAGAGACTGACGTTTTGAAAACATAATTATATGCATTTTCTAATGAAAAAATCTTGGTTTGGTCAAAACAGGACCATAAATATAATTTAAACTTGCACCTTCTTTAAATTGGTCTTATTGAATTATATATGTATCTGGAGGAATGAGTGTCACCACCATCACGCGATGTTTAACTTTTTCGTAGTTTAAAGGTCACAAGAACCTTTAAATAGTCAAGATAAACAAAGAAGCGGAACCGTTTGAATTGAGTTCCTGAAATAGGCAAATGAACAAATAACGTTACCAATTTTATTTGTACTCCAACATCTATCCCTTAATAAGTGTTCTGCACGCGAATGCGGCATGCTTGTCTATGAAGCTATGGGTATTTCACGTGGGCTGGTATTTCATAAGATACGAAAAGTGGATTTCTAAGAACTGTTTATCGATGACTAGAAGGGTGCTTGAATGTTTGGCTTCTTTTTAAAAGAATCACGGAGATGCAAACACTTGTGGTTTGTTGGAACTTAGAAATTTTAGGTAGGTTATACTCAGGTGTGCTATCAATCGCGTGACTATGTCATCTGATATGTCCCACTTCCTCATTTCACCAGGTTACGAAAATATCATCAAAACGGCAAACAGCAAAAGCAGAACTCGATTCAAATTTGAATATTTATATCGTAATGCGCAACGGCAAATAACGACGTAATCAATATTTATATTTCGCCAACGTGACGATTGAAAGAAAATTTTGATCGCCTATATGCAGTAGGAAAATGTTGTAGGTTTGACGGAGAAGCATATAATGGAAGATGTAAGTGGCATATTGTACAAATAAATTTCTATCAAATTAATTTTACGTGATCGCTTAGAGGGGGATCAAAGAACAAGGAACTGAAACCTATTGGTTCTGCTTTCTGTCAAGTCAACACATATTTAATCACCAGAAACCCAAAGTTAACAGTTTACATATTGCTAAATTTGATCGCCTTTTGCGGTTATGCAAGCAACTAATATCTCACATAAATTTAGTTTGAAAGTATTGATTTTGGTTTTTGACTTTCGCCTTTTCCTGCACTGTACACTCCAATCGTGGTTTTGAATCTCATATTATATTTTGCTAATATTACACCCTCTGGCATCTTGATATGAAGAGATAGCTTTGAAGCTTTGTGCAGATAGAATAGTCCGCTCTGATATAAGGTCAGTAAGTCCCCCTTCAAATGGCAGATCCCTTCGTCTATATCTCTCAGCAATGTCGTGGAATTGTGGCCTTGATTGATTCGAATTTCCAGAAATATCCTGAATGTTAGAAATTCTGAGTCTTGCCGCAAATTGCTTAGAATGTGTAGTTCATTTATACTGCGTTGATTTGCAAAGGCTAGTACATTATTTGATGACGATTAGTTTATATTTAATAATACATAAACTAGAGAAATTCAATCTGAAAGCAATCATCTGCCCCACATTTTAAACACGAAAAATGGCGATAATATATAGAAACCCACAAATTGGGAGATTAATTAAGAGGCAATTGCAATTTACCGTTTTTCTTGCTCATTGTTTTAGTGCAGAATGCTCCTGCTTTCCCATATACAACATATTTTCCATCAGTTGGTATTGGTACTGAACCGTTTATATATGAATATGATGACCGGGGAAAATCGTGTAAGAGGATCTGGCGATGTCATAATCCTTGATTTTCTGACATGATCCTGAATGAACGTAGAGTATATAACAGTTTGAAGTTTGAAAATTCATCAAAATATTCAATCTACTAAATACAAATGGATAAATGATAAATGAGATGCCTGAACTTTCAATTCTTTGACCATCTTTTCGTAATATGTGGTGTACCCCGACAAGCACAGTTTCAAGCAATCACGCAAGGGGTAATCAGTCAATACAGCACGATTTTTGGTTGTGATTTATTTAGCTCATAAAAAAATTCAGATTTGATAAATAAAGTCAAAACAAGAATGAATATATTCAGCGCATTTTTTACATTGCAATGTTTTTCCCGACTAACAATCTTTCAGAGATCATCTGCTGAAAAAAATTGCCATTTGTAACGTCACATATAATTACGGGACACATGTGTAAACGGTCTGACTTTTAACTTATGTGCATTACCTTTCGCTAAAATCACCCCTACTATATTTTCAGTCAAGTCGATCGGCGCAAAGAGAACTTTTAAAGAATTATTATTGTAAGTTAGACCAGGGGTTTCCAAAGTGGGGTCCGCGACGACTGCACAGGGGTCCGTGACGATATGACAAAACTGCCACAATTAATTGATTTCGCAAGATTTTGCAACCGTAAATCTTGGTTTTTGCGCCATTTTAAAATCTGTAAATGAGACTCGCATGTGTGCCGTTTAACCCAGCATAAACCTCGTTTGACGCAACGTAGTCGCGCTTATATCCGTTACGAGACTCTTAGTTATATTCGCGAGGCCAAAATCGTTTTTGCAACCCTGGATTAGGGTTCGAAAAAACAGATTTACAAAGGGGGTCCGGGAAAAAACAGATTTACAAATGGGAGTCCGGGAAAAAACAGATTTACAAATGGGAGTCCGTGGCCCAAAAAGTTTGGGAACCCCTGAGCGATCGACCAATCGATCGCGATCGACTTGTTGGCCACCCCTGGCTTATAACATTGCAAAATATATTCGAACATTTACGAATTTTCTGCACAGTCTTGTCTCGGATAACATGGATTCGATTGAAGTGCATTCAAAAAGTCCTAACTTTAAGTCTTATTGATCATTTCGATAATGAACTTTATAAACTTTATAACGATATAAACTTTCACTGAACTGCATGAAAGAAAAATTATTTTCGAAGCATTTTTCCTCGTTGAGGGGAATTATTGCAATTCCTGGTGCTGTTAAAAATGAATCATCAGAATTATATTATACCGATTGGATATTAAAATGCTATTGAAGTTTAAAAAAAAATGATATACGTGCTGAAATTTTCGCACATTTTTACTTCGCGTTTTTCGTGTCAGGATAATTCGTTACTTAAAAGACAAATCTATTTTTTATTTTTTTCATTTTTTTATCTCAATATCACAATAATAAACTGTGTGACGTCATAAATATATCTCATTGAAATGATATGCAACTAGTACATCTCAGAATGAGACATTAAAATCACCTGCAAGGCTTATTATCTCCTAATTCTAATCTTTTTACATAATTGAAGGACCAACTCTTGGCATTCCTTGGGAACTTCACAACTGAAACAAGATATACATTATATAATCTTTCTTTTACAAGGTTCGGCAGATCGGTCTTGCCAAAACAATTTGGGACTACTGTTATAGCCACACCAATAATACTGATTGAACACAGCAAAACAGAAGTGATTATCCGAGATTATTTACTTGCTTTATAACTTTGCAGACATTTCTTATACTTAGGCATTGTCGATTGAGAAGCTTTACTTTAGTTCTGTGTGCGATATTTATTTATCCGGAGTTCAAATAAGCGACAGGGGAAACGAAAATAAGGGGAAAACC
>JAUELA010023112.1:0-11653 GCA_031471845.1 Boltenia villosa | reverse complement strand
AAATATATAGATATTAAATCAGTCTGTCGGTACGTAACTTACGGAATCCGTAAAAATCATTCCGTAAATCCGTAAATCCGTTCATCCGTAACTCCCTAAATTAGGGTTGCCACTGGCCAATGCCTATGAAAACAGAAGCTATATCACTCTTTTAGTTTTACCGAATTATCAATCAAAACTCCACGTCACACGGTTTTATAAGGGACCTTACTCCTTCAACTTACATCGTCTTCATTTCAAACATTATATTTCCCAGCTCAAGGATCTAAAGTAACTAAACTAACACAGAGATCAGGTGAATGTTGTTGATTCATGTAAATGCACTGCACATCCTTTTTTACGATTAATTTAATCCCATTAATTTTGCCTTCTTTACACCTCAAGTTTCACTGTCTATATTCCAAACATTAAAATTCTCAATTTACCGGTATAAAGCAACAGAATTAACGCAGCTCTCGGGTGGCTCTTGTTTATAAGACACGAAATTTCAAGGCCTTCGCGAATAATGTAATCCCATTAATATTGCAAGGCGAAAAATGATCCAATTGTTAGAGATCTAAGGACCTGAACAAAAACTTTAAATTATTTATATTGTGATCGCGAACATTCACGAGATCTCTCGCCTCATCAACTGATGACAATTTCCATGTGTTATTCGATTTCCTGTACACATTTCTGCCCAGTGAACTGGAGTTCCTTAAACTAAACTTACATACTTACACACAGAAACACTTGCACGACTCCGGCTTCTCCAATTTTTGGGAAATCTTCTTACGAGTCAAGATGTCCTCTACACACACATACATGAACATGCACGGCCCTATCAAGAGATTATTTTCTCTTAGTTTAGCGCGGTACCCTTGAGCAAGGTACATATTCACGCTGCTCTGACAAACTTTGCGTCAAATAACTTAATGATGTTGACGGACCATGGGGTTTAGTACTGACTATCCGTTATTATTCTGAAGATTTCTCAACGCAACTGAATTCAACAGATTTCCATCAACACATTCAGTACGGCGGGTTATAGTGTAAACTCCATGGTACCTTTGTGTATTGCGTCAAATAACTTAGTAATGTTGACGGACGATGGAGTTTAGTACTGACTATCCGACAATATCACGCAGATCAGGAGAGGTTTGCGTTACGATTAATTACTCTGAAACTTTTGGCAGCGCAACTGGGTTCAACAGATTTCCATCAAACCATTCAGTGTGGCCGTCATAATAAAACAGTGAAAGAGGGATAAAAACTCACGCATTCTTTGAGTTTCCACCAGGGTATGATATATTTGACCGTTTACTATCTTTCTAATAAAGTATTATTGCCACCAGATTAATAAATAAGTAATCATCTTTCAACCGTTGCAATTGAGAAATTGTCAAACGTTTCTACTCGCTGTTCATAAATTCTTTATCAGACTAACTAGTCGGAGTTGAGTACGATATTGTCTTCTGATATAATAATCCCAGTTCGAATATCCAAACTCGCACGACATAATGTCGCTCCACGCAATGCGTCTTAATTTCCATGATCGAAAATTTGCCCTCTTAGACAGACAAGGGTGTAATACAGTAACATACACTCTCAGTTTTCTTCAAAATATGGCTACTTGTTTCATTTTTGAGAATTTAAAAACTTATAACGTCATTTTCGAAGGCATATTACTGTAATAGTGCAATAGTTCTCTCCTAAATGACAAGTGAATATAAAGGCAGGAATACATGTACGAGTAAACGCACGCGTTTTTTGGTTTGTTTCATTACAACCGTGCGTAATTCGATTCCATACGTATCCGCGTGGTTGTAATGAAACAAACCAAAAAACGCACGCGTTTACCGCGTACGTGTATTTCAGCATTAACGGTGGAAAAACACATAATGCGTCTGCGTAATGCGCCGAATCTCTTTGTGGAATTGACTGACCATAGAGTCGAGTACTGACTATTTGACAAAATCACGCAGATCATGTGGGGATTGCTTTGCAATTGCTCTGAAACTTTTCGAAACGCAGCTGGATTTGACAGTTTTCCATCGACGCATCCAGTGCGGCCTTAATAATAAAACAATATGTAAGGAGAATAAAAACGCACGCAAATAACCCATTCTGTGTGTTCCCGCCTTAAAGGCTGAAATACACTTATTTTTGGTTTGTTTTGATATAGCCGCGTGAAATTCAATTCCGCACGGCTATATCAAAACAAACCTAAAACGCGTGAGTTTTTCAGTCTTAAAAATTTCTAATATTCCTCATTTACTATATATATTGCTGCTGCTTCCAACGAACATCTCAACTGAGTTTCAACGAGAGATCACGATGAAAACCATGAACGAATATCATCTCCCTTATCAACTGACTACGCCCTTCTCCGTTATTCACTAAAAGCTCAAGTTATTTTATAGTTACGACTCAAAGAAACCGTCACAAACTAACCCAAATATAATAATAGCACGCAAAGGTCATCTTTCCGCTTGGATTACCACAAAATAGAGGTATTCGTATTCCCTAGGCTAATATAATGATAATAAAACCTTTCATTTCGCAGTGGTTACTAAGATACAAATCTTAAATAACATTGTGGAAAAGAAGTGATGTCAGCACTTGTTCCAATGGGATAATTTTAGCAATGTGCTAGTATAGGAAATGTTCAGTTCGTTGTTATCTTACATAGAGAGCATTTTTCTGATGTCTGTAAAAGTCGATTTTTTTATTGGTGTTTTAGAGCGACTTTGTTGCCGTTTTTTGGAATAATGAGAAAATTTCTCTTTATCTTGCACAATAAATAGTACCAGCCTACTAAACATGGTTACATTTCTCTGCATAATATGGCAAGAACAGAGTGGTGATATCAAATATTATTCAGACTAAACAAAATCAATATCTACATCATAATGTATTTTCTACTCATTTTAATATAAGCTCCTATATATACTATCTTCTAAATTAATGAGGTGATGTTGCCATAATAGAACTAGGATTGAAAAATCAAATCTGCAGGAAACGTTAAATGGAAATATTCGCAAATTTTCACCAAGTAAGATCGCACATAACTATTTTGAATGATATTGATCCGAAACAATGTGAAAAATGCATAAATCACATTACCTGTAGGCAGTACATTTCAGTTCAGTTTTCGCTAAAGACTTCGATTGGAGCCGATTCTACAATATGCAACCGGGGCCGGTTTAAAGCATTGGCTGCAGCCCAGGGGCCTTCGGAGATTATTGAAGTCTACGATTTATGACGTCTAATTTGGGTTTATACCTTATATAATAGCACGCAAAGGTCATCTTTCCGCTTGGATTACCACAAAATAGAAATATTCGTATTCCCTAGGCTAATATAATGATAATAAAACCTTTCATTTCGCAGTGGTTACTTAGATATCAATCTTAAATAACATTGTGGAAAAGTAGTGATGTCAGCACTTGTTCCATCGGGATGTGCTAGCATGGGAAACTTTTTACGAAAATATTCATATTTGATAAATACTCACCAAAACTCCCAAAAGTCAAGGGCATTTAAATGATTCAAATACGGTGGAGGTATTGCATGGAAAAGGTTTAATTCAAACAATTAATTCAAACAATCCAATGCAATGTAAGCTATGTTTTGCGTGAAAGTTTGTCAGAGCAGTGTGAATATGTATCTCGGCGAGGAGAATAATCTCCTAATAGCGCCGTACATGTTTGTGTGTGTGTGTAAAGGAAATATCAACTTGCAAGGCCTTTCGAAAATTAGAGACGCCAAAGTAGTGCAAGAGCCTTTCTCCTGACTGAAAGACGGTAATTCAATCATTTGATTTCGCAAGTATTTATCAGACATGTCTAATGTCGTAAAAAATGAACTCAATCACACAAGGCTATGCCATGGCGTCCCTATTGTTCCTCCACTCATTTTGAAATATTTTCAAGACAACCCTTATCAATTACAATATATATATAAGTCTTTTGTTGCCACCGATCGCATATGTAAAATGGATCACATATTTTATGGTCTTACTACGCTTTTTATTTTTCCAGAATACGTATTTCATCACCATAGGTTGACTAGGTATGGCCTAATCCTGGCGATATACTCTTCTCAACTGATTACTTTACCAAACTAACCGCAGCAAATCTAACCTAACAATTTCCTACGATATCACTTATGTCCCTTTCACAATACCTACGGTAGAATTGACGAAGAATTGCTTATTTACGAAGTAAAACTACGCAAATGCTGATTTGTAATGTTGCACTACCGTCGTGCTCATTTGTAAATAAGCATTTGCGTAGTTTTACTTTGTAAATAAGCAACTCTTTGACAATTGTACCGTAGATCCACCGTAGTGTGAAAGAGGCATAAATGTTCTCTCTAAGATATCCTTGATTTCACTAAAAGAAGAATGAAAACGCACGCCACTACGCATTGACCCTTGACTTTTGAAAACGCGTCTTTTAATTATTTATTAGCAAGACGTGAAAATACAAATTACTTCCAAATGGATACATTTACTGATTACAAATGTATTATCTGGTTAGCTTGATCTCCATTATAGATCATAATATATACCCTGTAAACAATACTGCATAACTGCCAACCTCTGCAGAAGGATCGTAAAACGTATGAAGTAATGAAGTAAAAAGCGTATGAAAACCGTGAAACATATGGCAAACATGATCCATGTTACATATGCGATCGGTGGTGGAAAGGACTTCTGTATTGTCCAATGGGCACTAACACATTGGAAATGGAAGGGTTTGATGAAAAAATATCAGATTTGAATAAGTATTGATAGCCTTGTAAAATTGAGGCATAATTTGCCCTTTATTTGTACGATTTTGTATTGTAATATTTCACGGTTAACAAATCATTTGAACCGGATATACGGCCGTATAATTCTCTAAACCCTGACCTGAATCTTGGAAACTTGAATAATTTGCCATAGATTTTACTGTCCCTTTCGTGTGTTTTTGTTTCACTTATACCGTCATTTTCCGAGTATAATACGCATTATTTTCGGTCCAAATCTTAGTCATTTTGGGGATGCGTATTATGCATGGGTATAAAGCATTTAAAATTTTATTTTTTAAATATTTTGGTGACAAATCAGAGATGCGAAATACACACCGAAAATCACGGTAATTATACATATTTACCGATTGACCGTATTCACCACAACATATATACAAAATACGTTATCAGGATCGCTCTTATTTATATAAAATGCATATCTGAAACCTCTAACAATACAATATTGCATCTTATCTGGTCTCAAGTTAGTACTGCTAAGGCAATAAAACAGAAGGACGCGCCTGATCTGAATTTAACATACAACACTCCTCAACTTCATACATATTAACCGCGGTCTTATCGATACAATTCGTGATGATACTTTGAAACCACTTTTTCGTCACGTGGGTTTTCAAAGTCAATAGACCGGAACGTCGCGAGTTCAGTAGAATGAAGTTTCAAAGAGAGGAATGCCCGCATGACATGTCATACCCTTATACAGCTTGTTATGTTTCATATCAGTAAAATCAATCAAGCTAGTTATTTCTCCCCAGTGGGGTAGGGTTCATAAACAGGACGTTGTTGAAATATCGATTTTTCATGACGGGATTGTCGATCTGTTTTAATTTTCAGAATTCAGAAAATTAGAAATTAGAATAGTATATAGAACTCAGCCCAACCCCAGTACTACCTCCATTGACCGCTAGGGACCACATGGAACCACTGCACTAGAGCTTACTGGCTATACCAGAAATTTCCACGTCAATTTACATTCTACTTACCATAGTTGGCATAGGTACTTTCCCCCTCCCAATCCGACAATTCAACTATGAGTTCGCAGGGAGCATCTGTGATTCTCTCGTCGGCCGCATTCAGCAAAAACTAAATTTACTAAATGGTTTTTCCACACGAAAATGCAATTATTATTCATGCAAATGTATTATTTGTTCCACAACGAAAAACGCCTCGAATATAAATCTCATTGTCGTCTCGTTAAACGCGATTTTCTCTGTCAAAATGTCTGGGCCAAGAAATTGACATCGCCTTGCGAGGAAGTTCGGACAGGCCGCACAAAAATACCTGGCGGGCGTAGTTTGCCCACCCCTGCCCCTGGCGCTTCCGGCCCCTATACTTCAGCCTCCTCAGCCTTATGGATAATACTGCCCTGATCTCACGAAAACTTAGTTGTAAGTTGGTAACGAAATATTCAGACTATACCAAGCCAAAACTCTTTGTCTTTATACCCGAAGCCATTCAGTAATCTGGGAATAACCTGATTCATTCTTTACACTTGACTCTCCAGAAGTTCGTTGGCATGAGATATGATAATCTTTTGTTGTTCGGAAATATCTTACACCGGATCGGATCGCAGATTGAAAGGTCACAGCCAGGAGCGTTTACAGGAGGAACTTTCAATCTTATTCAAGACGCTGTGTTTGCATCTTAGGTGGTGATTTGAGAGATATTTTGCTTCTGTATTACAGCGAGCAAGATCGCTTCCTGGTTGTAGAATACATGGGCGGTAGTATTCGTCTTCTTCAACGACATTTTCAACACTTATAGTAATAGTGCTGGAAATAGATGTTGTACTGATTGAGTTTCTTGTATTCATCAGGATCGAAACCAGGTATGCTTAAATACTCATCAGGTGGAGGACTACATTTACTAATATTACATCTAGAATTTGGTGACATTGGAAATTGTATTCTTTCTCACCAAGGGCATCACACTGGCTAGCACCACAGTAAATATTATCGGTACATTCATGTCGAAATATTATTAAGATATTGCTATAAAATGTAAAACAAATTCATAGAAGTTTTAAAAGAAAGATTTCTGAACAGAAGAAAAAAAAAAGAATTTGCCTATTGTCTAAACGTGACTACAATGAATTTTTTTCCCATAATGATTATTAAAATAATTTGTGATGTAATCTTCATTTTTATTATTAAATATAGAACTTCGTTCTAGGTTCATTTGAAAGAAGATGAAAAAAATATTAGCAGTCAGAAAATTGAATCAGAATAATAATTCTCATCGTTTAATATCAGAATATTAAAAAATGTATCAAAAATAAAAGTTTTCTAAAGCCATTGGAATGTAGTAAAATAGCTTTTTAGAATACGTTCAAAACGCACCGGTAGATGCCGCTATTGCGCTATACCCGAGGGAGTAAACCGTGATCAAGCAGTCGGCGGGTGCTCTTGTTGGTTTTACCTTGAATTTCAATATTAAGAGGACATAGTTTCACTTTAATTGAGATGTTTATGCAATTTACAAGCTCAAACTAAAATAATTTCCATACAAAATCTTATATTCGAGTAAGCAGGTTGAAAATTGGTTGAGCATAAACCATGGTAAACGCATGAAACGAGTTGTGCCTTACTGGCCGACAAAAAGGTGCCTAGACGGATTTAGGCTTATTCTTTAGTCTGTTGCTTGGATCATAGGATGCCATTTCGAATTATTACTGTTTAATAGTATATCGAGTTCGAATCAAATATCGAGTAACACTTGAAACATAATAATACAATATTAAATTAAATTAATTTTAATCTGTGGGAGCCTGATCTATTGTACAGCTGCACGCTGCTTGTTTGTATCCCTTGTATTACAGTATCGAACCAGACAGTAAATTAAGGCGGAGCCTACACGTAATACATGAACAGTGGACACTGAAAAATGCTGAAATTTACTGCATTTAATAACTGGTATCTCTCCCTCGGGGTAGGTACACCTGACGAGCTGGATGTTTTTGATATGTTTATTTTTCTCTATTCAACATGAATAATTTCTACACAAAAGCTACGGTACGTGCTAAAATTTTTTTTTTATGGAGCGCATTACGTTTTGACCCGAAGCGTATGGTAACAGGTAGTGTGGTAAAACTTGTGTAGTATTCCAGTGTAAACAGAATAAGTTTGAAATAATTTAAATAGTATTCGGAAAACTCCGGCGTAAACTTGATTCATGTTCGATCTGGTAAATTTAATTTAAAGGAGGCAAATGCGTGCTTGGGTCCTAATGTCAGCAAGATTTACATCTGGCGAATGAATGAGCATGTTCAATATCTTACTTGGCCCTCATTTGAACCATAAAAGAATCACTTTTGGCACAAGTTAGGATTAGGTATGGCCAGTGATTGAAGGAATTTGCAACGGTAAAAATAACCTCGATGAATAGAATGCTTCCTCAAAGTTCAGTAACAAAAACTCATTCTCTACTCTATTTTATTTGGAAATATCGATTGTTGCGTAACATATTCGTAACAATACCAATAAGCAAAGGTACAGTAATCAGTAAGTGAAGAAATTAAAAGTAAATTATGATGCAACAATAGCAATTATGACAAGCTTTATTTCAGATGTTACGCAATCACGTGTCTAATTTCAAAAGTAAACAATTATGTAAGTCAAGTTAAAACACATTTTCGTGTTTTATTTACATCGGTTATGCTTTGTATTTATGATATAATGGGTTGATGTCTAATATTCGTCATAATTCGAATTTCTTGTCAAATAAATCATTACTATCATAATATATAAGTAAGAATCCGTTATTTTACATACTATCAATTAACAAATTCTTCCGAGACTGTTCGAATATATGATTCGATTCGAAATGACAAAAAACTCTCGTGATTCTAGATTGATGGAGCGGAACGTGACCAGTCAAGCGTAATGAAATGGTGGAGTAGCAACATGTGGTGATATTGAATAAATGCAAATGGTTCTTACATAAAAATCAGATCAAAAATTCCCAAGAATTTCGAGAAATATTGATTTAAATTCTTAGTTGTTAGTAAAGGAAAAACAATTGAAAAATTGAAAATATGGTGAATTTTTGATCAGTAACAAAAACTCCATAAACTGGAGTAAAAACATATATCTTAGTTAAAATCTTTTCATAATAAACAAAACAAAAACACACTCAAAATAGCAGCTTTGAAACCTTAAGAACAAATTTCGAACTAAGGAAAATAAAACAACAGTTTTAATATTTCTTCGTTTTCATTTTCTGTTACATCAGGTCCATATTGCTTACAGTTGAAGTGTGCATAACATTTTGAAAGTTAGAAAATATTGGAATTTTGATGTTTCCTTTCATTTGGGGGACAGTGTATCCTCGTCTACTGGGAAATGAATCGTGAAGCAATGAATGCAGAGATGATCATTATCCAGCTCAAAGTTATTCTACCAGAAGAACCTAAAAGGAAAATTCGTGTTAATTTAAGCTTTAGATACTTTGGTCTAGTATTTCTCAAATGGGTGAACGATTTATCCAAAGGTAAATTAAATTACTGGGAGATGAATGAAGCAGGAAGGGAATAATTGGAATATTGCACATTAGAAAATGAATGAAAAGTAACTGTCTGCACGGAATTGACATAAAGGGATCGATACCATGGATAAATCCCGTTGAAATCTGCTCCACCGTCCTTTATATTAATTATAGATCAGCACCTGGAGTCAAAGACGTTTTTCAACTCTGGATCTCGGGTTTAAAAAATACTTTTATGGATAATTTGTTGCGTAAAACCATGGCCTTTAGAAACATATCGTGATAATGTCAGCCATTAAAGGAGCTTAAAAAATATTTATGGTTGACGAATTGTTCGTGAAAATTTTCATCAAAACTTGAAGAACCCTTTTTTACATCCGCCGAACCTCTTTGGAGTCTGTAGATTGGTGATTTATATTGTTCATCCGCCAATATATGTATTTCTAACATGGCAGTTAGAGAGAGAGTTTGCTAAAAAAATAAAGAACTGAAAATTTATACATACTTATGCAGATCCGATCCGAGGTGCTGTCGGTGTTTGAATGTCTTGTTAAATCGTTGCCGCTAACCCCTCCTCCCCAGGCGAACAAGAGGTAGACACACTCGCTCAGTGGCTGGTCATTCCCAGGGTCCTGAAGAAGAAGTAACTATTTTAATGAAATTGATTGACAAGATGTATCTGCCCTAAGTTGTCAGATTGGGCTACAGGTGACAGATTGGGGGTCTTTTGGGGGATGTACTCTAACAGATTTAGTCACTGAAAGACATTAATGCAGAAGTTAGAGCTTAAGAACAGTGAACTTAAAGATTGGTTATATATTATTTGGTTATCCATATTCTTGTTATTAAGTTATTCATTATGCTTCGTCTGAAGAAGAAATCTATTTTAATCTGACAATCAATAGCTTACGAAATGAGACTTTCAATTGTATAAAAACAAGAGACTATTAATTTGTTATTGTGAATAATATTACTATATATACGCACATAATAATATTACTAATAATACTACTATCTTTTTTATTGAATCGTTTTTTTTTTTGGTTCTCCATTATTTATGTGCGTGTTTTTGTCTGTATGTGCGTGTGAGACGGTAGCGTTTACGACTCGATACACGACCATGTGGTCATATGGACCACATGGTCATCGAGCTAGCTACCGCCCAGCTAGACGAATGATATCTTGCTGAAGGATATCGCATTTTTGCCTTAAGCCGCTACTTGTTGCGCCACCTAGTGTGAAACCTACCTGACAACCCTGATCTACCCGGGGTTTGAAAAAGTTCCGCTTCGAAGGTTTCAAATTAGATGGTCAATCATAAATTAAGGCAGATGAAGTTGAAATAATACGATTGCGAAATAAAGAAATAATGAGGTAGCGTGCGTGTGTATGTGTGTGTGTCCTCCCGATGTAACTGCTTACAAATGTTAAACATTGCCTGACTTTTGACGCAATGTGTTAGATGAAGTCATCGATAGTATTTCCCGAATCCCGGACATTTAGCCAACCGACATTTCGCCATCGTTTGTGACGTCATAACAGAGAGACATTTTGCTAACATAAAACAAAAAGCTTTCTTTGTGTGGCACTAACTCTAAACCTTACCCTAACCCAAACATTATGATTTAATTTTTATGAATTGTGGCGTAATGTCCTTTGGCTAAATGTCCGGATACCGTTTTTCCCCACCATTAACATACTCCGTGTGACTTTATGCCTTTTAAGATTTCTTTAGATATTAATTCACTTCTGAAACAATTTTAGGCATTTCTTTTTCAAGAGAGATAGCTTGAATCTTGTCTTACTATACGATATCTTACCGTAGGGGACAATGCTCTAGTAAATGTGTACGTGAGCCTTCCGTTGTTGTAGGATCCTCCCATATTGTTTATATTCTGGTTTGCATCCAATGTGACACCAGCTGGAGTCCTTGAAGTGATGTAACGGTCTGTTAGAGTCGGCATTGTGGCTCCTGCGTTCATCCATCCCACGACAGCGTCTGTGCTTGGCTAAAAGCAAGGAAATAGTTATTTTGGACTGTCTGAAATGGAGTGTCGAGAAATTTTCTAACAAGCAGTCGGTACCCCCTCTACTCAGACTATTGGATCGATTTGTGAGAATTGTAAGTTTTCGGTGTTATAAAGCATTTAAATAGGGTTACATTAGTCATTATCAACTTGTTGGTGGCAGAGGGCTACCTAGGGGTGCCGCGTATCCATCCCGATTACAGGCTACTGAGTTGCAGGTCATGATTGTTCGAAAATTGTGTTAAGGCTGGAATACACGCACGCGTTTTATGATTTGTTTCATTACAACCGCGCGGATACGTATGGAATCGAATTACGCGCGGCTATATCAAAACAAACCAAGAACGCGT
>JAUELA010023001.1:0-11654 GCA_031471845.1 Boltenia villosa | reverse complement strand
GTTTACCAGTTGAACAATCAAGCCTAAAAGCGATATCAATATCCAAATAGTCTTGTAGAAGTGCATCCTCTCGAAAAGCATATTTCTACTGATCCTTAATGTTATTAATTAATCGCTCTGAAAAACATAAAACCTAAACACAGTATAGGCTACAGTCTAATGGTAAAGAGAAGTGACTCCGAAATTGATTCTACCCTACCGAGAGAACTCCTATTACCTGAAAGGACGAACTTTAACATTCACCCAAATAATCTGGTACATTTATCAATCTTCTGCGAACCAAGATTCTCCAGATCCTTCCCTACCAATTGCTTTGAGAATCAGAGCAACCAGTTCACATCAGTTAAAGCATATGATGTCACCGCGAAATTGAATCCATCTATTTATAATGGCAGGCGTTTCCGAAATGCGCAAGTACTTGACATTGTAAGAAACGATAGCGGACGCTTTCATATGGAGATTAGTTGAGTTAGGCCAAATTGTGATTTCGTATCTTCTATAATGATTTCGAGTTTAAGTTTCACAAATTCAACATTTTACATTATTCGATGCCCTGTAAGTAGGTTACTCATATTTTTAGCATTTGGTTTTATTTTATTTTATTAACATTGAAATAAATTTATGGTTGTTTAATACCATTATAATCCGTGTTGCTCTTTTTTTGGCTTAATCAAAATTTGCATCGATCAAAAGAATATTGTAGTCTATATTGGTATTGGGCAATATTTATGTAGCATAATTTATGTTCATGTACTATATACGATATTGTTTGATACAAAAATCCCCACAACAAGATTCCTCACTTTTATTTTTTATTTTTTTTTTGTCAATGGGGTCAGCACACCCTTTGTTAGTTGCTGCTAGCAGTGATTTTTTTACCCGTTTAAGTTGGTGATTGGTGGTTTTTCTTTTCATAAGTTATAAAAGAATTTAAATTGAAGATTCCATTTATTCTACTTTCTCCTGGTAAAAGTGGTCCGTGACGCGACGACTCAACTTTCCACACTCATGGAGGGGCTCGGGTTTCTTGCGACACGACCGTCGTGAAATCTCTCATGAGCATTCCTAGCTTCGCCAGGTCCACTAATATTCACCATACTCTCGATAATACGTCGACACGCTAGCGCTGCTCAGCGATTCAAATTTCGTATCTGGACTCTACTTTTCTCGCGAGCTCTGGAGGCGTCACAGTGACGTAGTTAAAGCGTCGAAGGTTTCGCACTCGGGTACTCAGCGCTACACGGCTTCGTCTATCATACACCTCCCCGGGTTTGTTTTGGGTCTTTTTTACGTGCAAGTACGTTACTTGGCTTCCCTTTGTTACCTCTCTCCTCGCACACAGGGGGTGCTCGGGTGTTTTGCAACACAGCCGACGTGAGACCACGACATGTACGTTACTAGGGTTCACCTAAACTACCATCTTTCACTCATACCTACGGAACGTCCACTGCGTGATTGATTAGTCACGGCCAGTAGAGTATCCCGTCAGAGACGCTTATCGAGTTCATTATATCCCCCTAGGATTGTTGTGTTGAACACTTCCTGCTTCTGTTACACGGTTTCACAACGAACTGATACGCTACTGCGGGACTCTAGAGGCTCGGGTGCTGTTAGGCACAACCGAAGTGAAGTCTCTGGCAACGCGACAGTAGTTTCTCGCGCTAAGCGCCTCTCTCTTCACGCATGAGTGCCACTGCGCCGCCGTCGCTGGCCCCCTTCCACCGTTACAATCCCTTCACAACACTATGATAGCGTTATGACTTCCACAGAAATGTGGTAAGCATATTTGAAAAGGGATAGGTGGTCGAGTGCTCTACCCCAATTGCCGGGAAATGTGTTGACAGGTGTCTGAACATTTTAATTGAGCCTAGTTAGCTCGATATAGTGGAAAACTAAAAAGATAGATTCAAACTAATCGGGCTGTCCCAAACTTGCTGTTGGCGGACTGGTGTTGATCTTATAATCCAATCCTGGCCACATTTCCATTGACTTCTTTAAGTTTTCTATTGTTATACTTTGAAACGATTCTGGGATTCGGGGGTTTCGTTTTGTGCATCAAGGGATCTCTTGAGCTTGTAGACCTTCCTTTTCAGGATATTCCGCAGTTTCAGTTGGATGGGGTTGGTTTTCAGCTCTAGATGGTTATAGAGCATTACTTCCTTCGAGATCGGTGTTGTGGATCCCGCAAAGAGCTCATACTCTAAGTTGTGTATGATGGTGTTTGTGAAGGGACAGTCATAGAAGACATGTTGACACGTGTCCTCTTCTGCCCCGCAAAACTTGCACCTTGGGATTGCCGCACCGCCCTGCTGTTTGTGGGCGAGCAGGCCGTATCGTAGCTTTTCGCTTGCGAACACAAAACCTGTCCCAGCTAATCGTATCCCCCGATTGACATGTTAGGGCCGTTTATTCGGCTTCACGGGAGGCGAGGCGATGGTATAGTTTCTGAAGCTGATGTCCTTCAATTCATCGATGGTGAAACGAAGGTGGCGATGCAGTTCCAGGTTGTGCCTCCATTCATTCGGGGGATACGCTGTGTGAGATGTTCCGCGCTGATACAGCACTGGGTTTACTTCCTGGATTTTGCGTCGAGTTGGAATATCGCGTCAGCCTCTCAGATGTTTTTTGGAGTTTCCAGATTGACCAGTCGGCGGAGCTTTTCCAATCTGCAAGCTTCGATTTTGCTCTGGATGTTGAACATTCCGATGCCCCCGTTGGTCTTGGGGGCTTGAAGCTTCTTCCTCCGAACTCATTTCATGACTTCAGGAAACCATAGAAAACAGTTGAGAACAGTACTGAATTGTCTGATGGTTGCTTTGGTATTCGACATTACCAGCGCATTGTACAGAATCAGTGTTACGGCTAACAAGTTGAGGATTGTTATCCTCCCCATCCAGGTTAACACTGCTTTTGTCATCCTTTTGACAGTTTCTCATCCCAAGTCCGGTTCTGACTGGATTGTCCAAAATATTGCCCAAAGATCTCGAATGTGGGCAATACTTGCGAGCTAAACTGGGATGTTGATAGATGACTCTTCATCGGATCTCCAAAGCACAGGATCTCCGATTTAGAAGGTTTGATCTTCTTCCCTGTGACAGCTTGCAACATCAGATGTTCCTCCATCATGGCGTTTATGGATTCGGGCCTAGAGGCCAGAAGCGTGTTTCATCTGCGTACTGTTGGAGTTTTTCCTAATAGGCGCGCAAACGGTTCCGCTTGTATCGTATACAGCAGCATGCTCAGGGGGCAACCCTGGTGGATCCCTCTCCGGATTCTAATGTCCCCAGAGAGTCGTCCGTTTAGGTCCACCTTGCTATTTATGCCGCTGTACATATCTTGTATCAGAGGCACAGTTGGATTACCGAGGCCGATTTTCCTGACGACCTTGATCATGAAGTCATGTTCCACCATGTCGAACGCCTTCTCCTGGTCGAAATAGGCAACCAGGAGTGGATTCTTTTTCCTCCTTGTGTAGTTGATGGTAGACTGGATGTTGAGAAGGATGTCTGTTATGTATCTGCCAGGACACAATCTGCGTGTCCGACACAATCTTTCCAACCTTCCTTTTTATTCTGTTGGTGAACAGTTTCGATATGATCTTGTACTCAACGCTCAGGTTGGAATTAGGGCGCCAGTTCTTGAGTTGGCGCTGATCACCATTCTTATATATGAGTTTCACCCTTGCAGCGCGCGCATTGTCAGGAATCTTCTCACCTTCTGCATGTATCAGACTTGTGATCGTGGTCTCATCCCGTACTTTCCGAATCTTCTGGAAGAAGTACCGAGTTGGCCTTTCACACTCCTCCGCGTCGTGGATCTTGGCGTCTCGCGTCAAGAAGTGGAGCTTCTGTTGTTCGTACTCTCTCTGTTGTTTGATGAGATGCTTCACCTCCTGGTCATCGCGATCAGGATCGTTGCGCATCAAATCGTCGAGCTGTTGCTGTACGTAGTTATTCCTGGAATTCTCGGCCTGGCGCTTGTAGACCGCATATGACTGGAATGTCTGGAAGACTTTAGAGATGGATGTCTTCGTGTCATCCCAAACTTCAGGAAGAGAGTCATATTCACGCTTCCTATATTGACAGTCTTTCTTTATACAGTGAGGTGAGAGCTTCTCTCAGGGGTATATTTCCGAAGTGGTTGATGTTGTGCTTCCACGTCCCTTTATCCCACTTACTTTCGAGTGCTGTATGATCTCAAGTGCGGGTGTTTACCCTGTATATGATCTTCCTCGTACTTTTATCCAAATCGTCATGGACATAAATTCTGTCGATACGACGCGCCTGATGGTTCCTGACTGAGGTATATATCCTCTTGTCTGGATTTCAAACCCGATAGATATCGGCCAACTGCATCTTCGTTATGAAGTCCTTCCAAATTCTATTGCTCCTAAGAAACTGTAAGTTTTCGTTGTGTTTGGCATCCATGGGACTATCGATCTGATTGAAGTCCCCGGCTATAATTAGTTCGTTGCCGTCATGCGTACTCAACTTTTTAGTGACTTTGGTGTAGAAGTCATTCTGAGGAGTCGATATATCGACAGGAGCGTAAAGATTCACGATTGTTATCCGTTCCTTACTAGGAGAGCTCTCGAGGTATACATAGTGCGCTCTGTTGGGTACTAGGATTTCGTGTGTAGCAGAGTGTCCTTCCCACACATCCTTCTTGAGGAGTATTGAAACTCTCTGGAAGAAGGGTGGTCGCCTGTCAGCTTGGGGGGGTTTGGGTAAGAAAAATATGTTTCCTTTGTAGAGTAAAATCTAACAATATCATTTGTCTCGGATCAATTTGTAGGCTGTCAAGCTAAAATAACTTGGACGATTCCGGAAATACGTGCGCTCGCAGTGTCACGATTAAATTTATTGTCTGACAAGCTTAAATATCTTGACAGAATAATGCAATTGGTATTATACGCTTTTTTCTTCAAGCAAAATTTTCAGATTTCAGGTCAAATTATTCAGGCCAATTTTTGCCAAATTTTTACCTTTTTAGGTCCAATTATGCGTGGGTTCCCGTGAACCAAATTGGATAAAATTTGGTTTCTGGGTTTTTTGTCAAAAATATATTAAATACTCAGGTGTCAAACTGTGGAATTCCTTGCCTCAATCCCAAGTTTCGTTTTTCAAATTTAAGAATGATTACAAGATATTTTTATCACAGCAAATCGGAGAGTAATTCTCTTTAGTTTGTTACTTGCCCTATCTGCCAGTCATGAACTTGCATCGTTATTTTTTATTGTTCCCATCTTTTCCCATCCTCACATCTGTCCCATCTGTTTCGATAGTTACCTTGTATGCTCTGTTGACAACCCATATGGAGTCATTCCTGATTTATTTCTAATTTACCCTTACCGCGTCCATCTCTGCTTCTACCACCAGAGAACCAATACTCATAATAATTTATTATTGTTGATTTATTGTTCCTCAGAATTTATTTCAAAATAATATAAATTTATGTAGTTAACCTTTTAACAAGAATTTCTCACGGTAGTCGCTTGACTCGATGACCAACTGGTCCTTCGCGATTACCTGATTCATGTTTTCAATAGTTTAATTGCCCTTTTCTCCATTTCATTTGTTCTTTTTTATTTGCTTACTATTTATGAATTACAAATGCAAAGCAAACGAACAGCGTGTTTCAACTTGCTCAAGAATCAAGATACGCGTGAACAAGTAAATACAGTGTTACGACATATACTATTTAAGACAGGTCGGAAAAATGCAATAAAATTGATCTTTTAATCTTCATTTCATTTGTTCTTTTTTATTTGCTTACTATTTATGAATTACCTTTATGAATTTTTGTTTTTGTTTTTGAAATCATGAACAAATAAAACATCTCTCTCTCTCTTTCTCTCTCTTCGTTGCCCGAATTTCTCCCAAGTATGCCCAATTCTCAGTTTCAATCCTTGATATATTGATATAATGACAAAAATGGCACTTTTTCATGAAGAATAAAAAGGGAAGATGCTCAATCACCTTCAGTAAAGTTGTAAAAAAATCGTCGATATTAATACATCTTAAGAGAAATATTTGCATCAGAAATGAGCAGTAAAATCTGCTTTGTCCTACAAAATAGTTAACCTATCGACCACCAGGGTTTGCAGTTCATCCGTTCCATTACATCACAAGCCGCCAATGATTGTGGACACTTCTTGCTCCGCGACTATTACGCATCGTTTTGAAATATTTCTTCAAGAATGAAAAGTGAAAAGTTTTTGATTTTGTGTTTTTATTCATCATAATCTTAAATATAATTATAGTAGAAATGGCGACAATATGTTCATAAATACATAAAATTGAATAAAAATGAAGAATGATCTGAAAAATGAAAAAAGGGCATTGAAACAACGCTAGCATGAACTTCTGAAACTTGAAATGGCGGATAAATGAGAAAAAAAAAACGTAAAGAAGATTTTTTGCTGAAAATTAATGCGCTGAAACAATTATCTCTCCGGATGATCTTCGTCTCAAATAATCAACAATAGCGGCTTGCAAGTGCTGATCCGGGAGACCGAATGAGGGTGCATTTTGGATACCATAGCCAGGAACTCTCAGAGGTTTACTGGAATATCTGGCAATGGAACATCCCATGGTCTTCGCCATCATTTCATCTTCATCCGATCCGTTTCCTCGTCGTTTTTCTTTAGTCCTGCGATTCTGGAACCAAGTTTTGATCTGACATTCAGTGAGATTCTGAAATAGATGAGATGAAATTTAGTTATGGATGTTAATTAACTCTGAAAGGTTGAATAAATAATCAAATTGAATTCTCTAAATCAAAAAAAGACAAACTGTCTGACTATTGAAGAAATTAAGCCAGACGAGACGATTCTAAACTAATTAAATCTTAACCGCATAGCGACGATCGTGGAGAGGCAAAGAGGAAGGAAGACTCATCTGTCACAATCCTGCAAGCACATGCAAATCACAACTCCACCTAATCGTGACGGCACGTCATCACAAATTTTATTTTCGCCACGGTCTATTGCTTTTATTTCTTCATATGGAAACAAATGAAAGAATATGTACATTTCACTTCGCCATATCCAAATGACTAGTCTGCCTGAATTTCTTGATATGGAATGAATTCCATCACAATAATTTAACTTACATACAATCTGAACCACATTTGGAAATTAACATAGCTATTTCCTGTGAGAAGTCCTTGGCTGTGCTTAGATTTTTGTTTTTCGTCATTTTAGTACACGAAATTTGAAAAACAGCGGTCAGTGAAAAAATATATAGTCACTAAAATCAACTTGAAAGATGCAATGCAGTGACAACCGCGTTAAATTATTCCCGCTTAAACTCCGAGATACTAAAATAGTTGTGGAAAGTGGCGACTCGCCCATAAGGATTGAGGAATCTTGTTGTGGGGCTCTTTGTATCAAACCATATCGTATATAGTACATGAACATAAATTATGCTACATAGAGAATGTCCAATACCAATATAGACTACAACATTCTTTTGATCGGTGCATATTTTGATCGAGCCAAAAAAGAGCAACACGGAAATATAATAGTATTAAACAACCATAAATTTAATTCAATGATAATCAAATAAAAAAAAAAACAATTGACCATGCTAAAATATTAGTAACCTACTTACAGGGCATCGAATAATCTAGAATGTTGAATTTGTGAATCTTAAACTCGAAATCATTATAAAAGATACGAAATCACAAGTTGGCCTAACTCAACTAATCTCAAATGGGAATCCATTTAAAAGCGTCCGCTATCGTTTCTCACAAAGTCAAGAACTTGCGCATTTCCGGAAACGCCTACCGTTATAAGTATATGGATTCGATTTCGCGGTGACATTAAATGCTTTAACTGATGTGAACTGGTTAGTCTGTATCTCAAAGCAATTGATAGGGACGGATCAGGAGAATGTTGGTTCGCAGAAGATTGATAAATGTACCAGATTATTTGGATGAATGTTAAGTTCGTCCTTTCAGTTAATAGGAGTTCTCTCGGTTGGGTAGAATCAATTTCGGAGTCATTTCTCTTTACCATTAGCCTGTAGCCTATACTATGTTTATTTTTTTTTCAGAGCTATTAATTGATAACATCAAGGATAAGTAGAATTATGTTTTTTTACAAGACTATCTGGATATTGATATCGCTTGCAGGCTTAATTGTTCAACTGGTGAACGGTTATCACGGGTTTAAATCAAAAATTTCAACAGGTAAGTTGTGGTATTTGAGCTTGGTAAATATCCAAAGAAATTGCAATTATTGAATGTTTATCGTTTCAGAAAAGGTAGATATGATGGACGCCGAAGATGAAAGCTTGTTTGCAGGCAAGTAATTTTAACTTGAAATATTACGAAAGGTACTATATTCGAATAATACTATTCTACTATCTATTGATAGATCCCACCTTATTTGATTGAAAACACAGAACACGATGGAATATAGCATATTGTTCCTATAAAGATTGCATACAGAAAATAAACACTAATCAAACGAATTTTGTGTATCTATCATTTTCGGGATCCTGATATACTGATAGGGCTAATTTCAACTGCTCAAAATTCGTCTATAAAGTTTCATTGAATGATTGGGTAAAAAATATGTTACCTTTGTAGAGTAAAAACTAACAATATCATTTCAAAATATGGCATGTGGAAAGATTTAATTATGTTGCATTATTGGTAAAAATGTTGCATCGCGATCTTTTGTTTATAATCGTGCTCTCGCAGTGTCTCGGATCAATTATCAGGCTGTCAAGCTAAAATGGCTTGGACGATTCCGGAAATACGTAACCTCGCAGTGTCCCGATTAAATTTCTTGTCTTGACAGAATAATGCAATCGGTATTATTCGTTTTTTTTTCTCGTCGACCCAACACAACGTCAAATATCTCCGAGACTGTACATCCTACAAACTTCAAATGTCCAGTGATGGGGCCAACTCACCAAAGTCGAAAAGATCGAGTCAATTTCAAGTCATGAAGTATTTCACCAATGATTAAAAGAATCCAGTAAACTATCCATAGCACAACCTGAACCGAATATTTTGACAACTCGCGCTACGATCCTTACAAATGCAAAGCAAACGGACAGCGTGTTTGAACTTGTTCAGGAATCAAGATACGCGTGAAAGTTAAATACATTGTTACGACATAAACTATTTTAAACCAATCGGGAAAATATAATAAAATTGATCTCTTTAATATGAGACTCGAGTCTCTATTAACTCGAGTCATTTTGTTTCAAGACTTGAGTCAAGTCAAGTCAAGTCTTTAAGCACCGATACTCGAGTCGAGTCTCTAACGGGTCAACGCTTCCAGTCGAGTTGACTCACACCAAAAATGCGACTCGAGTGATCACTTCTCTGCAAATTTCCAACGATCTATACGCCTTCCGGGCATTTTCTGTTAATAAAAAATATTCAAACAATCGTTGCATAAGTGATCGTGCAGTGCAAAGAGGAAGGAAGACTCATCTGGCACAATCCTGCAAGCAGATGTAAATCACAACTCCGCCTAACCGTGACGACACGTGATCACAAATTTTATTTTCGACTCGGTAAATTGTTTTTATTTATTTATACGGAAACAAATGATTTCAAAGTGCAAATGTTATGAAGACTTTATACATTTCTCTTCGCCATATCCAAATGACTAGTCTGCCTAAATTTCTTGACATGGAATGATTCCGTCACAATAATTTAACTTTCATACGATCTGAACCACCTTCGAAAATTAATATAGCTATTACCTCTGAGATGTCCTTGGCTGTGCTTAGATAGTTACAATTTTTATTTTTCGTCATTTTAGTATACAAAATTTGGAAAACATTCGTCAGGTAAAAAAATATGGAGTGCCACTAAAACCAACTTGAAAGATGCAATGCAGTGACAACCGCGTTTATATTATTCCCGCTAAAATTCCGAGATACCAAACTAGTTGTGGAAAGTGGCGGCTCGTCCATAAGGACTGAGGAATGACGCTGTATTCGAACAACGTGAATGGATTCGAAATGCCTTGTAAGCAGATCCATCAGCTACTGAAGCGTCGTCAACCGGACATAGTCTGTGTCCAGGAGACACATGCAATAGACCTTACTTTGATGGAAAGATATTTGTCAAAGTTTGGTTATGCCACCTTCAGCAGCACGATGACTAAGATCATAAATCCAACACCACGAGCTTGCAGGCGAACACCCTTCTTCCGGGTAGTTTCAATACTCCTCAACAAGGATGTGTGGGAAAGACACTTCGCTACACATTAAATCCTATTACCCAACAGAGCGCACTCGAGAGCTCTCCTAGTGGGGAACGGATAACCATCGTAAATCTGTACACTCTTGTCAATATATCGACTCCTCAGAATGATTTCTACACCAAAGTCACTCAAAAGTTGAAAACGCATGATGGCAACGGACTAATTGTAGTCGGGCACTTCAATCAGATCGATAGTTACATGGATGCCAAACACAACGCAAACTTCCAGTTTCGTGAGAGCAATAGGATCCGAAAGGATTTCGTTACGAAGATACAGTTGGCCGATATCTATCGGGTTTGGAATCCAGACAAGAGGATGTATACCTTAGTCAGGAACCATCAGGTGCGTCGTATCGACATAATTTATATACATGCCAACTTGGAGAAAAGTACGAGGAAGATCAGTCAACACCATCTTCTCTTCTCAGAGTAAAGAGTAAAGCTCTGATCACCTCATTGTATAAATAGCGTCAATATAGGAAACTGGAATATGACTCTCTTCTTGAATGGTGGGATAACACGAAGACATCCATCTTGAAAGTCCTCCGATCTACAAGCGCTACCGAGCGTGCCAGAAATGGCTACGTACAGCAACAGCTGGACGACCTGGTGCGCAAAGATCCTAATCGCGATGACCAGGCTATGAAGAATCCCATCAAACAACTGAGAGAGTACGAACAACAGAATCTCCACTTCCTGACACGAGTCGCCAAGATCCACGACGCAGAGGAGTGTGAAAGGCCAACTCGGTACTTCTTCCAGAAGATACGGAAAGTACGGGGGGAGACCATGATCACAAGCCTGATAAATGCAGAAGGTGAGGAGCTCTGGGGATTATCAAAGAAGTTGAGACCTTCAACGAAGACCAGTGGAACATCATGTGGACTGCTGGAAGACTGGAAGACGAATATCGGAGGGAGATCGAGAATGCAGCGACCTAGGACGAGATCAGATAAATCACAATGTGGATGAGCAACAACAAATCCCGGGTCTAGATGGTGTATCGAAGGAATTCTATTCATCCTTCTGGCATCTCTTGAATAGTGAATTTGCCGATGTAGTCAACCACGCACTTCTATTTTGGAGGATTCCTGTCAGCGCGATTTTTTCCCCTAAAACTGATATTTGTTATTTATATCTTATAATATCATGTTCTAATGGTAGTAACTAACTATGGCTACATTCCCAAAGAGCTTCTTAAGGACATTATGCAGGAAAATCCAAGAAAAACACAATTGATAATGAAAAAAAGGCACATGTCCCCAGTAATCCCACTTGGCACTTGAAAAGTTAAATATATTTATTTTCATTTTCTTTGTAAATACAGCATAGCTATAATGACTAATGAGTTTTTATAGATAATTTATTCAAGTTATGGTCTATTTTAGTTCAATTTGTTACAAAATCTGCACTTTAGACCG
>JAUELA010022890.1:0-11655 GCA_031471845.1 Boltenia villosa | reverse complement strand
TCAACCGTATCAAACCATTTAAAATTCAAATATCTCTGACTGTGTGTTTTGCCTGTCAACATAGGAAAACAATAGGTTTCAGCATATGCTGTGAGTTTGTCCTCGTGATGCTATACAGATATGTAGTTTAGTGAAAATTGATATTTAATAATTAGGTAAGTTTGATTTTGCATTTAAAATTGCTGAAGTTATTTTCTAATTGTCGGCAGTAGATCTTATTATTAATAAGTCGTTAACCAGCTTGTTTTCAAAAATTGAAATTCAGAATTAGTGGAGAGAAGAAGATGTTTTATTATGGTTGATTATTGAAATGTAAATTGAGATACTGCAGTACTAGTTATTGATTGCCTATTCATATATTATGGCCAGATTCACGGTGAAACTTTCACCTGTCATGTTTTTATTGCTAGTGTAAACATAAATAAAAAATTCAAATGGTCAAATTTAAATGTCAATCCCTCTATTCAGGTGGAAAAATTAAGAGAAACTCAGGAAATGTCATCGTCTTCCGCGATGGACGAGTCTGATATTCGGGCGTTACGAGACCAGGTCTCTCAGCTTAGCCTGCAGCTGGAAGCGGCATTTCGTTCTGCGGACAGAGACAAGAGGGATCATGATATGGAGGTTTGCATTCGTTTTTCAATGAAGAAATTCCAACTTAGAGTTTGCTGTTCACACACACCTTTTGCAGATTAAGGAACTATGCTTAGAGTTATTGCATTACATAAGGGGTTCCCAACCTTTCTCCACACCCCTAAAAAAATTTAGTATGCCCTCGCACCCTAAAAAAGTAACAGTTTTTTTTTAAGATAAAGAATATGAATTTTTGAAATAATTTTTAAATATATAATACAATTACCCAAAATGTTAACTCCCTCTCGCACCCCTGAAATGCTCTCTCGCACCCCTGGTTGGGAACCCCTGCATTACATGCATTAGCTTGCTACTGATGTGAAAGTGCATTTTTTTTGTTAATCAATAAAAACTTAATTTTATTTCATTTTTTATTTCACTTTTTTATAATATATATTCATTATAATTTATTTTTATTTTTTATTGTATACATATGTATATATATATATATATCAAAATTTCACAGCCCTGATTATGAAGTAAAATATATGAAGTAAATGCATGAAGCAAAATATATATCAAAATTTCACAGCCCTTATTATGAAGTAAATAGAATGAATTACACTTAACATGTGTGCGAAGTAGTTTGAACGACGAGATACTCAATCACATTCATTATATTTCAATCAGGTCGTTAAAATAAACCAGCGTCTCATCAGTACGATAGATGAGTATGAAGCAAAGGTACAAGTCGAGAAGGAAACTGTGGCTGACCTTGAAAACAGACTGGACATGTCAGATACTGGTATGTGTAGTGGATCATGAACTGAATTGTTTCCAAATATATAAGACCTATAAAGAAATATTATAAAATTCTTGCTGTTTGGTGTATTTACAATTTATAATCAAATCTGCATTTTTTTTAGATCAAAATATTTATGCTATAAATAATATTTTTTAAATATAATATATGATTATAATCTCTATTAGTGAGTTCTGAGATCCAAGCATCATTCAGTAAGCAACTGCAGCAGTTGGAGGAGGAGAGAGATGATCTTCGGACCCAGATGAGAGAAGCTCAAAGTGCTGCTCGTGAGAATGCATCATCTGCACAGATAATACAGGCAAGTTACATTAATCAGTTTGGTTCTGAACCCAAAGTAAGATCTAAACCTGGAATCTCATTGTTTTATAAAAATTTCAACTTTTTTAACCATCAGCAAATGATAAAATGATGGAAATAGTCTTAGCTGATACAAATGAAGAAAAATATTGTGTTTTTTATGATGGAAATTCCTACAGGATTTGGAAGATCAAGTGACAACATACAAAGCTGAAATTGAGGAAACCGAGAAGCAACTCAAGGAGAGTAACACTCACTGTCGAAAGTTGCAAGATGATCTGAGTAGAAGGAAAGAGGAAGCAAGCAAACATGTAAGATTTTCTTTTTTAACTCTCTTCTCCAAGGTGAGAAAAATTTATGGAGGCCCGCTATAAGATATTGTGGCAAAATGACAATGAGAAAAATTTAAATATATATTTAAGAGAAAGATTTAAAATATTAACAACATTCAATTTACTCAATAATACTCAACATGCGTTGATAAAAGTATTCGCTTTTGGTACTTTAACATTTTGGCCTGCTTCGAGGCCCACCTGAAATAGCTTTGCGGCACATCGGTTGAGAAGCGCTCATATAAACCATAATACCATTGTATTATAAAGTTTTTCATTGAAATTCTACCTATTCAATACGTCTCTTTCCATACTGTTTAAACAGGAAAAAGAAACAAAGCGTCTAATGTCTGAAATCTCCTCAATGCATTATGAGTTGAACGCCTTCAAAGAGAAAATTAAAGAGAAAGTAAATGAACTTAACAATACTCATGAAAAGGTTTGTTTTTTATTTCGATATAAGGAGTATCCGGGATATCATGATGGATATATTTTAAACAGTATGTTATCCAAAATAAAAAGCCTCCATTTGGTATTGGGCAAAAAATTTGGAAGAGTTTTTATTAAGTCCAACTAATATTACATGCTATAGCCTTGATAGATAGAACATTTCATTGTCAAAGATACATTACCTCTATATGTGAAATCGAAAAAGAAATCTTGAAGTGAAGTTGCAAATATTCGCTTCCATTGACTGTAGGGCAGGGGTGGGCAAACTTTTTCTCTCCACGGCCCGCATGGAGCATCTGTGAATCTCTCCCGGGCCACATTCAACAAAAACTATATTTACTAAATGTTATTTCCGCACAAAAACGCTTTATTATTCATGCAAATGTGTTTGCAACATGACTGCAAAATCTCATTGCAGTCTCGTTACACGTGTTTTCATGTGCAAAATGTGTGGACCAAACAAATTGACATTGCCTTCGCGGGCCGCACAAGAGACCTCTCCGGCTGTAGTTTGCCCACCCCTGCTTTAGGTGTAGCGTAGAATTTGAATTTGATAGCATTTTAATTTTTGAATATAATTTTTTTGTAAGTTAAACAATCGTTGTCAAAGTAAATTGTTATATCAATAATTAATTACATTACTTTATACAAAATACTCGCCGCCAAATTGTCGTAATCCACGTTGTCGGCTCACAGCAAACTAGTTGTTTCATCTCTACTCTAGTACACGGTGGATGCTCAAGCTTTGGAGGATCAATACAAACAGAAGATGGAGGATGCTATCCAGGAGGAAAACAAGAAGATGGAAGAATGTATCAAAGAAGCAAGGGATGAAGTCAGGAGCAGCATGGAGGAAGACATCCAGCACACAAGAGATGAACATTCCGATGAACTGAAAAATCTCCATTCCCAACATCATAGACAGGTGACTACTATTTTTCACTTTTTTAATACAATTTATACCTATTTCCATAGAACAGATTTTAATAAATATACTGTGTACATTGGTCAATTCTCAGAAGGGAAGATAGCCTTTTATATTGATTCTTTGATTAAATTTTTATTACAGTAAAGTGCAACACAATTTGAATGATTAGAAATAAATTATACAGATGTCAGGAGATATGATTATTTGTTTATATTATTTATTATATTGTATTCTTTGGATATATCCACTTAGTACAAATTGTTTTTATTGTTGATGCAATATTCATGCATATTTCCTGTCATCTCTACTTTTCAATGCATTTTTCGCCAACACTGCTGCAAACTTGAATAATTGATAATGCAGGCGCATTTATTATGCACCCAGCAAATGCTTTTTTCCTATTTAGGATTAAGCACCTGTACCTATAGACTACATTTCATCTCTCCAGTAATTTTCTTCACTGGCAAGCTGTAGAAGCTATCTTTTAGCATCTCATGTAATAGTTCTTCAAGTTAGTTAGTTAGTAGTAACAGTGTTAAAACGTGAACAGTGACTTGGTGAAATTCAGCTATCTTATTCAGCTTAGAAAAGCCATAAAGCTGCAAATAGTGTGATTATGAGGTCTTGGAGGTCAAATGATATGCTTGATTGACTGAGATAAGAGTGTCCTAACATGGATACTTCAGACCTCGTATCTTCTTTTTTGGAGACCGATCGGTCAAGCGAAACCTCGACCTTTGTGCATCATTGTTCCTTATGTGGATGCTACAAGGTCGTTTCAAAAACATTTAAAAGTGAATTGCACCTGATAAGATATGGATGTGACCAGGGACAAGATGGCAGTAAAACATACATGGACCGGTCCACTTCCATGGTGGCTAGTCCAGTCTCATCACTGTCCTCATGTGACGGGACAAGTTGTATCTGCCACAACCCTGTACCAGGACAAGAAAACCAATCGAATTCATCCAGTTCATCACTAACTAGTAACTGCCGACGCTGTAAAAAAACTTGCAGCTTATTTTTAGAAAAAGTAAGATTTCAGAGTAGTTGGTTTGATTAGGTTTCCTTTTTAAAACTATTTATTCTTCTCGCTGAAACATTCTTAAAGATCAGTTGTTTATCTTGTCAACGATAAAATGGAGCATGTTTGTACTAGCTGAATTTTTATTGCCTGTAATGGTTGTGCTTACCACTATCGGAGCATTTTTGTGGTTGCGTCCATGACAATTTTTAGAAATTTACTTGAGATGTGTTCATTTGTGTACATATCCAATTTGAGATATGGGAGACTGTGTTATCATAGGAATATTGAAATAATTACCGCATTGGCTCTTAATGAAATTTTTATGTTCAGATGGACGAGTTGAAAAACAGCATGGAAAAGAAACTGCAAGGAGTTAAGGAAGCTCTAGATAAAGAGAAGAAAGACCAACTTGGCGCTGTGAAAGATGTACAGTATAATATGATATTTTCTTTTTCATTTTTGGTGATAAAGTTTGTCTAAGTTCAACTCTTCTAAAATCAAGCTGATGAATATGAATAAGTTAGAATATGGAATGTAGGCTATTATCATTTAGATGATTTTTGTAAATTTTAAAAATTTTATATTAAGGTGCATGAAAAGAACAGAGACAGAGAATTCATGCTTCTCAAGCAAAATCATGAAGAAGAGGTTACCCGCATCAACCAGGAGCAGGAGGAGGCACTGGAATCCTTGGTACAGGAGCATCAGAAAGCTCTAGAGATGTTGAAAGAGCGACATAGTGAAGAGAAGATTGTTGAGGAGAATCGTGTACGAAGGGAATTGGAGGTAAAGGTTCTATTATAAAATCTAATTCAATATTAATGAGCAATCTCTGTCTTGCCAAACATTATTGTGTAATATATGAAATTGTATGTCCAAGAAGCAGAAATTCTTGTATTTCAATATGGACTGAATATTTTCCAAACTAAATTCCCGGAGGTAATGCAACCGTAAACAAAAATAAGAAAAAATATATACTCTGTTGTCACAATGGTCTCATATGAATCATCTCCACGTTTGAATCATATTTCATAACTTTCAGGAGGATTTTGGATCCAGGATGGAATTGCTCCGTGAAGAAGTCCGTAGGCAGAAAGACCAGGATTTGGAACTGATGGAAGCTGAATTGCAGGAAAAACATCAAGAGGAATTGAATCAATATGAAAATGAAATGAAGGAGAAAATCAAAGGTAAAATTATATACATGTGTACTTTGACTATTATTGCAATCGGAAAATACCCGCTTTTGAAAAACATCAAAAATCAAATTTAATAAAAATGTCTCATGTTTTATTTTATGTAAATAGTTGAATGGGTCTTATCTAACCCTTGCGTCAAAGTCTGTGTATAAAATTTCTTTCTATTTCCTTATCAACACATAAATGAAATCTTATGATTGGATTTTTGGATGTTACAAGAATATTTTCATTGATTTAGAATTTGAAATGCTCCCTAATTTTGTCAATTAGACCAGGGGTTCCAAAAGTGGGGTCCGCGACGACTGCACAGGGAGTCTGTGACGATATGACAAAACTGCCACAAATAATTGATTTCGCAAGATTTACCATTTAACCCAGCATAAACCTTCTTTGACGCAACGTTGTAATCGTGCTTAGCCGTTAGACTTAGCCGTGAGACTCTTAGTTAGATTCGCGAGGCCAAAATCGTTTTTGCGACCCCTGGATTAGGGTTAGAGAAAAACAGATTTACAAATGGTGGTCCGGGAAAAAACAGTTTTACAAATGGGGGTCCGTGGCCCAAAAAGTTTGGGAACCCCTGAATTAGAAAATACCTATTTGGATTAAATTCTGTTACTGTTAATTTTCAAACACGCAGATTCTCAAGATGATGTACTCAATGGTGAAAAACAGATGTGGGAGGACAAATTGAAGGAACTAAATGAGAATCATGAAAAAGATACTGAAAACTTGAAGATGATCTTTGAAGAGAAGGAAAAAGAACTTCTAGACCAACATCAAGCTGATCTTGATAAATTAAAGGTTTGTTCATCCCTGCTATCGTTTCCATTTTTTGCAGCTTCATATTTTGACAGATGTCGAAAGCAAAATACGAATGATTTGATGGATTTTTTTCATCTTCCGCATCTGTGGTTTTAATAGTTTTCCGAGTGTGAAAGAATTTATTTTTAATTTGTTAGGATGAGCACAAGAATCGACTTGAGGAGAGAGAAGAAGAGATGAGGAGGTTGCTCCAAGAGCAGAGAGATGAGCAAGAGGCTGCAATCCAACTCATCAAGGATGAAGTTCTTGCGCGGGAACAGAATGAACTGCAGATCTCAGAACAAGTAAGATCTTCATTCCATTTATACGAGATTTTGATTATTTTTGAGTTTTTTGACATTTTGAGTATTTTATTGTGTAATTTAGTTATTGTAAGAGATTTAATTACAATGATTTTCAAAATTTAGATGGAAGCTCTCCAGCTTCAGCTCAAGGAAGCAACTGTAAAGCTGGAGAAGGAATACGGGGATAAGATCAATGAGCAAGAATCCGAGTTCCTTAAATCAAAGGAAAAATTGGAACAGGAAACCGCTGATTTGAAACAAGCTCTTGAGGCCGCTCATGCTGAAAGGGATGGAATTCTGGACCAAGCTGAAGGTTTCTGTCAACGAATCTTTCTGATATGCATCTTATTTGTGAAAGTGTTAACTAATTTTCAATTCATAATTAGACTATCAAGCTAGAATATCTTAACAAAATGTTTATGCATATCAGAGTTCAAAGAACTGTCTCAACTATTAACAACGAGCTCCTTCCCAAAATTCTGAACAAAGATAGTACGCACGAAAGTCCACTACTCGCTACCGCCAGTTTGTAACTTTAACTTACTACAGTGGTTCCCCCGTTGTTAAGCCAAGCCCTGCTGTGGTTAAGGCCTTATGGCAAGTTTAGAAAACTAATATGTTCGTTCCTGATTGTTTCATTGGTTTGAATGAAATGGAATTGAATGGATTTTCATATTCGCCAATTAAGCGACCAACTTCGGCGCAAGGTTAAAAAATGACGCAAAGTTTTTAATTAACTGAATGCTTCGGATTGTAAATATCTAATCGAATCCACGTCAGATCTCCCAAGCAGTAAGAGCTACGATGCGATGAATTGTGGAAGAATACCTAAATCAATAATATCATTTCAGATCTTGAAGTTATAGATCTATAACGTGTTATTGTTGACACTCGACAGCCTATCATAATTGCGCACAATTCCCATTAAGATTTAAAATCATATATAATTATTAAATGACTTCACATCTTTGAGAAAATTAATTTCATTTCTTTAATCTTGCTATTTTAGAGAGTAGGAAGAGACTTGAATCCCTTCATCATGAAGAGATGCTTCATCTCCAAGAGCAGCTGGAGGAGCATGTTGGGGAACACAAGGAGAGAGTCAAGAGGATGCAAGTGGAAATGGAATCTACAAGAGCATCTCGATCACAACTTCAAGTAGGAGATTTGTTACCAAAATATGATAAATATGAAAATATATATAAAGGAAGGTTATCGGGAAGCTTGTGTTGTTTTACCTCATTTTGACACAATGGGTTTAAATCACACTTTGTTTGCAGTTTTACCCTCGGTAAACCTTGTAAAGATACTAATGATTGCAAATATATTATTTAGGAACTTAAGGATGAACTTGTAGCTCGCAATGCTTCTGTGGAGCAGGTTGAGATGATGAGGTCGGAGTTCAATGAGAGAGAAGAAAAATTGCGGAGTGAACATGCAGAGGAGTTGGAGAGAATCAAGAATGAGCACTCCAACAAGATGATAGAGTTGAGGTGAGCATTGATAGTTGTCTTCTACAAACCTTCTCATAATATCTAGATGGAGATTCCTATTTATTCTTCCTCAATTTCAGACAAGATATGGAGGAAAATCTAAGCTCTTCAGATGAACATCCTCCAGAGAA
Organism: Boltenia villosa; assembly: GCA_031471845.1. NCBI lineage: Eukaryota > Metazoa > Chordata > Ascidiacea > Stolidobranchia > Pyuridae > Boltenia > Boltenia villosa. The sequence goes on along the minus strand of JAUELA010022890.1, from coordinate 3,293 downwards.
TGAACTAATGCAGCAGCTGGAGGAATACAAAGAGAAACTTGCAGCCGCTCAAGCCAACCTTGCATCTATCTCAGCGTCATCCCCATTACGTCCTCCTTCATCCACCTCCGAATATGATCCTGTCAACATCTCTGAGATGAACAAAAATTATCGCAAGTATGTGATCATGGTAGATTTTAGTAAATTATTCCCAATTTTAACATGCATTTTTTGTCCAGTGCTCTTACAATAACCCACATCTCGGATGTTTCCGGGATAGGGGATGAGCTGGAGGAAGGAGCACTGCACTTAACTACAGAAGATGAAATGATTGAGGAACAGCTAGAGGAGGGAGAACTTCCTACATTAGAGGAGGGAGATCTCATAGAGAGCAAAGAAAGTCATCCAGAGGAAAAGGAAAAAGATGAAGCTGATGAATCCTCCTCTTCATCTTCTGAAGATTCTTTCAAACAGGAGGAAGATGTCTCTCAGATTACAGAGGGGGAAGTTTATTTGGGAGATCAGGAGATGGTTAATGAAGCTGAGACGCTCATGAGAAGAATATCAGAATTGGAAAATGAGATTCTCTCAATGACAACATCCCACCAGGAGGAGATACAAAACTTGATCAGCAAATATGAAGATCAAGTAGAGGATGCACACAAGGAATCTGAGTCTGATAGGCTTGAAGCCCTTGGAAAGCTTGAGCAACAATACATCACAGGTGATGAATCTCCCAATAGCTTTTATAGCTTTTACCATTCTGTCTCAAATATTCATTTTATTTCATCTGACAGAGCAAACAGATATTGCTAAAAAGCATGAAGAGGCATTAAGCCAACTAGAAGAAGAACGGAGAAATGAGATAACACAACTCAGATTGAAATGTGCCTCTGATACTGCCAGTCAGGTATATTCAATGTGAAATTTTTTATTTCACTTCATTCTTAAATCTTTTTTTTTTTTCATTTTTCTGCTTCAGATGTGTAAGATTTATGTTTCTTTTTTGATTTTTTCTACTATTAATGTATATCTGATCCTCAGGTGGAGGAAGAACTCCAAGCTCTTCGAGTGACACTTGAAAATGCTCAAAAAGAGGAAATGGAGAGTTACAAGCACGAACTTGAACTCCAGACTAGTGAGAAGCTTTCCCTTCTTGAGAAGAAACTTGAAGGCAAGGAGGCAGAGCAGAGTGCAGGTAGGATGGTCTTTATTCTAAAGAATGGAATAATATACAAAAATCCATTTATTTAGCACTAGAGAGTACTTTTATTTAATACTAGACTACCCGTGACCCGCTGGTTCATCCAGTTCCGAAATTTTCTTTCGTTTGATCTTCCGTTAAGCCGTGGCACTGTTTTAAGAAACCTGTTTTATTAGGTTTGTATTGTGCCCGTTCCCGATATCTTTATAACGCTAACCCAGTAACGCATTTTCTTTCTCTGTGACGAAATAATGGTGAGACAATCGGTGGAAATATCGAGTTATTAGCAAAAACGACGCGAACGAAAATGTGTTTTCTTTCTCTGTGACGAAATAATGATTTAACAATGTATGTCATATCGAGGTATTACGCACAATGGGAAATAGTGGAATTCGTAATGTTACATAATAAAGGCTATCAGTGAGCTACAAAAATTGTGCTAACTCGGGAACCCATGGTTCCATTTTCATGAAACTTGTTTTATTCTGTTCGCATTGTGATTTTACGTATTTCGTACGATTACTATATGGGGCTATCGTGCGTCGTTTTTGCTGTATTCAAAAACAGGCAATCAAACAATCAAGCAATTTTAGAGTTTTAGTAATATACTGATTTTCTCGATAATTTATTCTCAGAGCTGGATAGACTCACTGACGAGCATTCCAAGAGCACAGAGGAAAGAATATCTGCTGTTATGAGAGAACTTTATGAACAGAAACAAGAGGATCTGCAAAAATTGAGCAATGAACATCAAAATGAAATGAAAAAGATAAAAGAGGAGTGGGAGAAAAAAGAGGAGGAGAGGAAAGAGAAGGAATCAAGTTTGGATGATGAAATCAAAAGGTGATTTAAATTATTGTTTTTAATTAAATTTTTGCTTTTTATTTGCAATTGTATATATTACTTCATTTTTTGAATAAATAAATCAAATTAACAATTTTGACTTTTCATAATCACAGGCTGACTGAAAACTTGGATCGATCAAAGAATGAATACCAACAACTTGTGTCAAATTTGGAAGCTGGAGACAATGATCATATCAAGTATGTGGAAGGTTTAGACTAACGTTGGATACAGGGGCTAGGCACAGACAAATCTTTGCAATTTTTGTTGTCACATTAAAAATGCCATTTGATCCTTGCACACTTGAATTGTATCGATTAATATTTTGTAGATTCCAAAGATTTTGATTGTTCACTTTTTTCACCATAGATTGTTACAAGAACAACATGAAGCTGATATTGCCACAATGAAGAGAAATTTGGAAGAAGAGTTTGGGAAAAGGATAGAGAAACAAGAACGGGAATTTGAGCAGGTTGGAATTTTTTTCTTATAGAACACAAATTAGTCTATTTATGCTTGCGAATTTAAGGATGAGAATTCGTGCTGATATACCTGGATTAATTGATTCCGAATATTCAAATGAATGTACTTGTACAATGTGTAGTTGTCATCTTATCTTACTTATTGCTGTACCTTATCCGTACTATCCATGAGGCTTTATACTAGTATATAATGAATACAGTTTTATTTTTGCCATAGCCATATAAAGCTGAAATAAAACATTTTATTACGTAACAAATATATTACAGTATATTATACCACTTTGAAATAATATTAGACTTTTTATTACTAATTTGATCAAATTGAGTCTGCTAGGAGTGATTGGCTGAAGCTTCTGATATTCTGCATTTAAAATATGTGAAAACACTTGCATAACCATTTGAAAGCATATACATAAGGAGTTTATTGTGAATAATATTCAAGCTCTTACCTATTTCTTGAATACTTTAATTTATTGAAAATGATTACATGCCCCATTTCACCTGTAAAGAAATTAGTTCAGTCTTTGTGATGTAGAATAGTATTTTCATTTTTCACCTTGAGATTTTTAATTGTTCGACTCCTACATATAGACTTACTTATTTAAACCTGTTAGCAACTTTGTATTTTTTTAGTAAAGGCCATTTAGGGACAAAGCATTAGATTTTATAGTGATTGATTCAAATGTCAAAACTGATACCATTTAGGGTCAGATATGCCATATTAATATCAGGCAGATTGAGAATTAAGCACAGATAGTTGTCATAAAAAGCAGGAGAGTCTGCCC